>SNQJ01S0000740.1:201517-216002 GCA_010110895.2 Picea sitchensis | reverse complement strand
TTCAAAGGTTTTTTCTCCCTTGTTTACTTTGAGAAAATGCATAACTTTTCTTCACTCTTCCTTGCGATCTATATTTTTTTGAACGTGTGACATGTTTCTCCTAAAATATGTTTGGGTTTGAAATGTCACCGCCATAAAACTCTAAAATGAAACACATCGCATGAAATTAATATTTGGTGTGATATGAATTGTTGCACCCCAATTTGGATGTGATGTATGATGTGAGGGGTGCATTATCAATGTGACGAGATTAAGTGGAAATATTAGGAAAAAGAGAAAATGAAAGTAGATTGCAAAGTTGGCTCTACCTTGATCATTTTCTTGATTGGAGAATGTATCACCACCATAGACTTGGATTTCCACATGATGAGTAAGTGGTGGGTGAAAGGAAAGAGAAATGAAAGGGATACTAGTTCATATCCCACAAAATTTTTAAGGCCTCCTTATAAAGTGGTAGCTACTTTTATTGCCACGGTATGTGGAGATAATGATGCAATGCAATTCTGAGAGTCTTAGGTGCCTCTAATACAATAGGTAACTTCACTTGGTACTATTTTCAATCAGGGAGATATCCTTTCTTCCAACATGAAGCAAGCTATCATAGATGAAAAATATACAAATCTTGGGAAACCTTCATATTTCTACATTTATTCTTATCTTTTAGATGTTTTGTGTTCCAAAAACACTTTTCCAAGATTGGGATGGGAATGGCTCCCTAAACATCCCCCAATTCATGTTTACTGAAAAGTGTTGTGGGAATATAAATATACTAGTATTTATGTGAATATATGTGAAGAATTTATGAGGCCATTATATGCACTCATCCACAGGGAGTCAAAAAAATGTATGTATGACAAATATTTAGATACACTATCCACACTCGGGGACTAACACATCATGGAAAAGGGGACCAACTTGTGGATATATGGTGGAACAAAGACTCCTCATATTTTCCCCATATTTCCCCATATTTACCATGGATAAGGTGTTGCTATAAGAAGTGTCCTATGAAACCTAGATTAATTGAATCAGTGCAATGCATGTGAATGTAAAGAAAGCCCCATAGCCTCCCTTTCATTTATTCATTGAAGGTTACTATTTGAAATATATCAAAGAGTCTAAATAAGAATCTAAATCAATTATTTATTTCCAATTTTGCAATAATATATTCAGAAGAAATGATGCCAAAAAGGTAGTGGAGAAACATTAGCATGTTTTAAAGTACACTTGGGTATATGCAGATGAATCCTGGAGGGATGAAGAGGTGTATATAGAAGACACTGTTCTTAATGAAGTATTACTATGTTTGGGCACTAAATGAAAGGATCCATCACACAGTCTAGATCTAAGGAGAACACAAACAAACAAGAGGAAGCCTCCAAGAGGGTTGCAGAAGAGAAGAGGAAGGGGGTGGAAGAACTAAAGGTAGTTGAAGATAAAAGAATAAAGGAGGAAACAGAGAAAAAAATAATGGAGAAATAAGAAAAAGGGAAGAAAAGAAAAGCGAAGGAGAAGGAAACAAAGAAAAAACAGGTAGAAAGAAGAAATAAGGAGACTAGAAGAAAAAGAAAGGGATCAAGATGAGTTCAATGCATAGTCACTTGCAGGAGTGGGACCTTTTTACACAACTTCATTTCTAGCTTTGATGATAGGAGGTCACTTTCCCCTGATAAAAGATTTGTTGCTGTTATGATCTGTTGTAATAAGAGAATTTATTTCTGTTATATGCCTAGAAAAGTGTGCCCTAAGGGCTGTAGCATTGTGGTATTGAAGCACTTATTCTCTTGGGCTGTTTGGTGAAATTGGGATGAAGTGAACTACTACCACTGTATTTTAATATTTCAGATCAGGCCTAAGGCTGAAAGATCACAAGAAATAGTTGCACAATGTGGTTTGTGTGGGTTTCATATAGGCTTCATGTGTTTGTGTGGTTGGTTATCTACCAAAGCCTTCCATTCAAGGCTTGGTTGGTGAAAACTGATCTCTCTGCCCTATTTGCAACCATTCCAAATTGGTGAGAAATAACATATGTTGTGGGATTGCCAGGTTGTTAGGAGTTGTTGGGATCATGTGCAAATGTAGGTTCAACAAATAGAGGAGTGAATAATCTACGTGATGTACCAGAAGTCCTGGGATTTTTGGGGATTTTGGTTTCACCTGTCTCCGGATGAGGCTCACCATATTTGACAGCGAACCCGACCATTCGACATGGCGCTTTGCAAGTGGACACTAGTGTGTCCTAAACGAGATAGAGAGTCATAAATTGTGTTGTAACCAACCCGGCTAGTGGTTGAATAAGCGTTAGAATAATTCTATTTGACTAATGCGGAATTTGACTCTGACGACAACCGGTAGGCCAGAGTCAGACAATGTCTCATCCTTATATCATAAGGTATTGATTAGGGAGGGATAATGTTATTGGAAATAGTGCAACATCTTCACCAATAGGCCACTTACCTGAACTACGTGAAGGTAAGGAATAACCTCTCCTTCTCCTCACTCACACTCCTTTTTTTTAATCTCTAAAAGAGGATATTCTTAAAGTGGTACAAGAGTCTAAGGCCTCAAGTAAATTTCTAAGGGTTGTGAACATTAACTTCATAGCCTTGATTCCCAAGAAACAATATGCTATTACTTTTGAGGAGTTTAGGCACATTTCACTATGTAATTTATCTATAATCTTATATCCATTTTTTTTGCAAATAAGTTGAAGGATATATTGTCAGGTATAATCTCAAAAGAACAATTTGGGTTTCTATTCAATAGATAAATCCATGATACAGTGGATAATACATGGGAAGGAATGCACTCGACATCTTAGGCGGAGGCAGACAGAGGTCATGACAGCTTAGGCGGAGGCAGACAGAGGTCACGACAGCTTAGGTGAAGGCAAACATAGGTCACGATAGCCCTTGGTAGGGCTTAGGCAGCCCACGATAGCCTTGGCGGAGGCAGATAGAGGTCACCACAACCCTTTCCATGGGTATATGAACATGGTGTAACCTGAGATGCACACATAAATGATTTTGTTCTTATTGCAACTAATGCAACTCATGTGATTCGATGGGGTCACTGATGACATTTTATTTTGGGTGGGCATACATAAATGCAGAAGATACACATAAAAATGGATGAGAATCCATAAATGCAGAGATGTAAAGATACAATGGATGAGAAGCCAACCCCTACTCCTTCAATAGCCTTACCATGATCTTCTTAGAGGATTTTCTTGTCGTCACCACCCTCAGGCTTTGCTTTCCGTCACCGCCCTCAAAATTTGCTTGCCAAGGGTTTTCTCACCAATATTGGTATGTTTGCTTGCAAGTTGATGTGCAGGTCGAAGCAAGAACATGGGTGTTTGCTTGTAGGTTGAATTGCGGGCCGAAGAAAGAACAGGGCTTGCTCTATTCACCAATCGTATGTTTGCGTGCAGGTTTCAGGTCGAAGTGAAGTGCAGGTTGCAGGTCGAAGTGAAGTGCAGGAAGTGCAAGTGAAAGTGAGGAGGCCCATGGGCCTCCATTTTTGATTTTATATGTTTTATTTATTTATTTTGTATTTAAATTTAAAAGTTATTTCTTTATTTTATTTTATTTATAAACAATGTGTGCAAAGGTCCTCAAAGGCTATTTGTTGAGTGGTTGTATTTCTAATTTGTATTTCAGTATCACTTGTGAAAATAAGGCATGAACACCTATGCATACACACATAAAAGAATGTTAGACATAAAATTCACATATATCATCAATAAGCCAAGACAATGTTACATCAAAAGAAATATATAAATAAAATAAAATCATACCTAAGACAAACAAGAGAAACTATCATCAAAGCATAAGAGACTTCATCACATGCAACCAATTAAGCTCAAGTAGTCATAATGCAAATTCAAGTTCCATTTAAAACAAAGTCAAAAGTGATCAATTAGTATCTTCAATTCTCATGCAAATCAAAATAAATTCATCAAAGTAAGGTATGTCAAGAAAAGCATGCTTAAATACGAATCTTACTGAAAAAGTTTAAAAAAGGGGGGTCCATGTGCATACTAACTTGGGGCTAGTTGAGGCTTCGACAAATGGCGACACATTAGTTGAATCTATGAATCTTTGTAATGATACCATCAAGTTATGAATCCAAAAGTAAGAATACTTTATTCACTTCTCATAGAAATCTATTTTTTATATAAAGCAAGTACTAGCCAAAATATTCCTTGGAGGGAATCGATGATTACTCCAAAACCAACTTGATCCACTCAAACTCTATACCAAAAGAACAAATGATAAGGTTTATTCTCCTTAAAGAATGAATTATTAGTTCAAATCATAATCACAAGGACTAATTGTATGTAGGGTGAGAACATAAGTTATGGACTATTTATAATGATACCTCGTAAAAACATAAACAAGAACAAGCATGAGACATAAGTTCATGAAGGCAAAGTTATTATCCTACTTTGATAAATAGGATGATAAATTGTTCTGGTTCCCTTGATGCTTATTAGAAGTAATGTTATTATATTATGTCCTATAACCTTTTCACTAAGTGAAAATGGACTATTTTTCTTCCATGGCCACACATAATAGTTGTCATGTTTATGTCTCTACCATGGACACACATATAAGTGAGCTAACGGATGTTCTAATATATATACTCACGTATGTTAGTAAAGGTAATCATAATATAACTTAGCAATGGTTTGAATTTTAAAAAATAAGCATATTATTATTGAAATGACTATGTGTTAATAAATATTCAAAACTAAATAAAATGTATGTGTTTTATTATTTTATATATGTAAACTTTATCTCATGTTAGTAAAGGTAATCATGATGCTTTCCTATATTAGTAATGATTAGTGGATGATGAACAACTGGACATTGATGTTGCTATTCATATATTGATATCCATATCAAAGGATGATAGTCCAAGAAGAGGCATTAGTAAAGGATTGGGAATATAATGGAAGCCATAATGTAAGGCAAGTTGGTAATTGCAATCAGGGTTGAGGGTTTTGGATGACCAAATGGTGGAGGCCTCAACGCACCTAGCAGATTTAATGACATCATTACCATGCAAGGAGAAAAAACTCTTTATGGTCATTTCCAAGGACATTTATGATGAGGAAGTTGAAGTTAGAACCCTTGAGATTACTCATCCATCTATTGAAGACATTACCTAGCCTAATTTGTTGAAGGTGGAACCCCAAATCTCCTTGCATGCAATGGCAGTTTTGTCCTCAAACCCTCAAGTTGATTGGCTTCAAATAAAATATCCATCACAAATTCAAACATTAGCAACATTTCAAACCTAAAAAATACAATTATATGTAATATGGGTACATCTCTTTAGATATGTGATACCCAGAAGGGTTGAAACTTCAGTTATATCAATCATTATTGTATCCTATGGAGTACTACACCAAACCTTTTGCCTTACCATATTGTTATTAGTCTAATTTTTTCTCCATTTCAATTAAAGAACCTCCAACAAAGGTTAGAGTGTACTCTTCATAATCACAAAGACTCTTTCCTACATCAACTAGTCTTGTTACATTCTAAGACACGAGATCAATTAGAGTTAACGTAGTGTTTTGAGATATGTACTTCTTTTAGAACTTTTTTTTGAACAAGAAACATAATAGATAATAAGTAAAGAATACGTACCTCCTTTACACAATTTGTATTGTCCTTGGTTGACATAGTGTACTCGAATGAATAGAAAGTGTCTCCAAATTAAGCTTGCCCTTGCCACTTGCCCCCGCTTTCCCTTCTCTTTTGACCTTATATATACAATATTTCAACATTTCCAATGCATTCATCAATCTTCTAGTTGATCATCTTCATTAAACTAAACATCCATATTATCTAGTTCATATAAGGATTTGTAAGGATTGACCGTATCAACATAGTCATCAATGTACTCATTTTCAAGCAATATATCTTCATCATGGATATCATCATCAAGATCTGCATTGCCCCCTACTAGTACATTTGGTTCATCTCCTTAGGCTCTTCATCTGAGACATCTGCTACATCGGTTACATGTTTCTCTGCATCATCTTCTTCTTCAGATCATTTTCTTCCTCTACAATATTATACTTTCTTGGCCTTCCTCTTGGATCATACCTAACAACAAATGACCAACTTGCTTTACCTAGAACCTCTAAAGTAGAAGACTTGTTAGCATTGTGGAAGAACATAATGATACATTCACGGCTCAAATGACCTTGTATTAACCATGAGTAATCCGTTATCATGTAGAATAGCAGTTCTATCAGGATCACGTTCAATCATTCGTAACTTGTACCGGTTTGGCGTCAAACAAAGCTGTTTGAAAAGGTTGCAAAATTCACACTCCATTATGTCCTCAAATACCCATAGTATGTCGATTTTGAGACTTGGGATGTGCAATGTCACTTCTGGAAACATTAATTGTCCTCAGTACAGCCAGATTATCCACAATCAAAGTTTTCGTCTTTTAGTCCAACTTTTTGACAAATTCGACCATTGCACCACATAGCCTTGTGTTGATGTTTCAGGCGCAATATGCCATGCACACAACATATTTCACGCTTTGTAATGTATGGATGGGAAAAACACATCGACAGTAACATTAATAATTTATGAAATAAGGCAATGAATGAAATTATATTGGATGAATGGCATGCTTGCACATTTATGCTGAAACCATGTGCTAAATCAATTTACTGCTGCATAAGATTGGTATCTCCACTAGATTGGTATCTCCACTACGATGAGATTCTATAACCAATGTAGACACACCTTCCCATGATAACCTACCTTCGCGTTGTATGCATCTATCAATCCCTACCTTCATCCAGTCAAGATTTTTTTGCAAATGTATATGTAGTGCATCCCGTTCTCGATATTGTGTCAGAAAATCATAATTCACCAATAGCATGTTGGTTAGCAAGGTGCTCAAAAAATATTAATAATTGATGAAGCATAAAAATTAAATAAGTACAATACATAAAGGAAAAGGTCGGATGTATTATAAACCTAATTACCTTTCACTTTTTTCATTCTACCTTTCACCAACAAATGCTCCTGATCTTCAAAAATTTTTATGGAGTTCACATCCCAAATGTGATCTACATGCATATTTGCGGCTAATTTGGGAAGATATTGACCTTCTTAATATACACCATCGATTGATATAGCATATCTCCCTCCACCATATAACCCTCGGGCCGTGCTCTTTGTCTAACCAAACCTTTCGATGATTTGGTGCCTCTCCGCCATCCACGTTGACCTTGTGTGCACTGGTCCCACAAATTCCAATCTCCTCAACTTGGTGTATGAGGGTATTGGTGTTCTTGCGCATTGAAAAATGCAGGAGGTAGATACTTTGCATTTCACACATTAAACAAGGAATTTCTCTCTTCCAATACTTTATATGTTCTTGATGGATTTCTTTCAATGACAACCATCTATGAATTAGAATTCATTAAAGAAAGTACCATGTTTCAATAAAACATATAAATTAGTATATTACATTATAAGTAAAACAAATGCAGTCAAATATAAGTTGTACAACAAATTAAAAAAAAAAACAATTTGCATATAATTTCTACTTACCTCATGTATTTTCAAAAATCATATATAACTTGTTTGTGGGTTGTTGTGAGAGTGAAGTGCAGGAGATAGAGGTAGAACATCTATTAACAATCGCGTTTATTTGATTCTAAGTATAAAACAAAACTAAAAAGATGTATACCAATATAAATATATATATATGAAAATAATTACCTTGAAGTACCAATCGCGTGAACACCCCACCAAGGTCACCTTTCTTTGTTAAGATATTGTCTATGTTTGAAACACAGAATTTTATTCTCCGAGGGCAACTCTTTTACATCATTGCTTTGTTTCTATATCAATAACCATGGAAGGGAACTTATATTTTGGTCTCCATCGCTATTTGATTGGATCCCACTTTTGCATTGCATGATTGGCGTCAATGTCATTATAAATCTTGACAATTTTTAATCCTCTACTATCATGGTTACCTTATTGTTTCTATCACATTCTTACCGATATGCATTGTATCAAACAAAAAAGTTATTTGTAGGTGCTCATAACAGGGAAACCTACTGAATTGTATAGGGTAGCTTTTCATTCCTCGTGGGAGCCATTGTTAATACCTTCGACATTGATGAGGAAGCATAGAGAAGAAATTACTACACCAATAGTATGCTGAAATACTATAAAATAAAATTGATAAAATAAAATTCATAACATTACATATACAATATTATATAAACAAATTTCAATATACCATCTTGATGACTTTTTTTATATTCCAAATTCCATAGGTGAGTTGTCATTCTCTGTGGTTTTAATTTGGTCTCTTCTTTCCCATTGAAGATGTTTTTCAAAGTAGTGCGATGGTTCTTGTGAGGAGGAGATTTCTCATCAAAACACCACCTCCTTTCCTAAAGTTTTTTGAACGCCGAGATTTGATCTTAGTACCACAAACTGGACATGCAAATTACCCTTTGTTTGAGAAGACACGCAAAAGTTATGGATTCAGGTATGTCAATTATCTGAAGGGATTTTTAAAAAAATGTAACATGGTATCTTCAAATAATTATATACTATAATCAAAGTGCAATGGATCGTTAAATACCACAAAATCTGTGTTAGTCATGTGGAATCATGAATTGTCCATACAAATTATTCCATGGAATTGAAATTCCTTCTGCCTTATCGGTTTATAAACGTCATACATAGTGATGCCGACCAATAACTTTAGTAACTTTCGTCGATGAGAGGGCTCGATATATACATTCATATCTTTAACTTGTGGTACTTACCTGGTATTTTAAATTGCATAAATACTAGCGTGATGTGCATATATAAGTAAATAAATAAATACAAGATAATATTATACAACAAAATACTGGTAGAATCTCCCATTAGGAAGGTGTGGTATTACATACACGGAACAATCATTGTCAACATTATGTGCTCCCTCTTTATTGACATCAAGGAGGAATGTTATTGTTTACAACAAAAATAGGACACACTCATTATGTAGAACAAAGCTCTCCAAACAGATTGACACCATCAACTGCCAATAGAAGTCTAACATTATGAGGTTCATCTTTAAAAGCTGGCCATTTTTCCTCAATTTCCTTAAATGCAGCATCTCTACGGGCATTGAAGAACACCATCTCCATTTTTTTTTACGTGCATGGTAATCCATAAAGCGTGCTATGCTTCGCCTTTGGAGCGATCGTTACTGGCGATGGAATTATGGGAATATGGCCAGAAGAACTACGAGGCACCTTTTTGTTAGTTGATCGATTCGATATCTTGGTGCGACATTGCGGGCATTCTATTTTCGACACGTTTTGTCCATATTATATAATATGATCATTGGGACATGCATCTATAGTGATACTCCATTCCAATTTCTTTCATAATGGCATTTAAATCACCGGTATATGCGAGGGTAATATTTGGCGATGGTAACATAAATTCACCTAACAATCTCTGACATAAAAATAAGTAATTAGTGTAAGGAATGTTATAATTTTGTAAATATTTAATTGCTATTTCAAACGATGAGTAAAATAAAAAACAGCAAAAACATCAACCTTTATGTATGCATTGATGATGAAGACCATATTACATACCTTAGGATCTATGTCACACAAGTGTTTGACAAACCATTCAAAACCGTTAAGTTCACCAACAATGGCTGTGAAGAATATTTTCTTTTGAACCTTCATAAAATGGTTTTTCTGCCTTCTCTAGCGGAGATGCGTCAAGTTCACCAATGTCCTCATCATCATCCTTGTCAGGTCGAAGCGAGAACAAGTCTTGGATAATTCATTTGTCCCTCGTCTTCCAACTATATTGTTATTGTCATCTTCTTTGCGGGATCAGTAACCCGATCTTCAATGACCCAACACTCCAAATTCCTGGGCACCTTTTAGTACAACATCATTTATGCTATTACTTGGCGCGTTTAGACGCTTAGGGGGCCAGCCTGACTTTATAATTACAAGCGATCATGAAAATTAATTATCTTTAACATAAGAAATATTTAAACAATATAAAATTTTATGAATACAGTAATACCAAGCTATAATAATGAATATATAGTTTATCAAGGGACGATATTCGTTTGGTCCACCTTCAAAGCGTGCCCATGGGTTCTGCAATGTCTTACTACTGTTTGTATTAAAATTCTTCGACTTTTGTGCTCCGCACATTTAAGCAAGGACAATAACATCTCTTATCACCTTGTCCATAATATCTCCACATTCTTCACCACAACAAAAATATTGAGACGATTATGTTATAAAGTTCAATGATGATGTGCTAGATCTATTTGATTCTTGAAATGCAATAGACCAAACCATAGAATATATTTTACCACATAAGATTCAAAGATTCACCATAACCAAGTAACATGAAATCAAGCGACATAATAGAACTAGGGAAGAGATCAAGTCACATATAAGCATGGAAAAATTATCATGTTCATAGACGACATAAAATCTACATAGGGCAATAACATCTCTCGTCACCTTGTCCATAATATCTCCACATTCTTCACCACAACCAAAATATTGAGACGATTATGTTATAAAGTTCAATGATGATGTGCTAGATCTATTCGATTCTTGAAATGCAATAGACCAAACCATAGAATATATTTTACCACATAAGCTTCAAAGATTCACCATAACCAAGTAACATAATCAAACGACATAATAGAACTAGGGAAAGAGATCAAGTCACATATAAGCATGGAAAAATTAGCATGTTCACAGACGACATAAAATCTACATAAACGTATAAGGTTATAAAATATTAAAGGAGACAAAAGAAAAAAAATATTTAACTAACCTTCAAAGTCTAAAATCTTCTTGCACGCCTTGAACAATGATCACAAAACTAAGCTCTGTAGATCAAAGATCAGTTCGATGTCTTAATCAACAAGCAAACCTTGACATAAAAACGAAGATTAGCAGATCTATAACACATAAAATATGTCGCAACTATAACAAATAAGTCGAAATTCGTTTCAAATTAACTAATTTATAGATTCGTCATCGTCGGAATTCCGACGACTATAACCATAAATTAAGGTTGACCATTTCGAAGTCAATGACTGTTATGTTGACCTACAAACAACTATATTAAAGTGTCGTAACTTGTCGTCGTACTTCCGACGACCTTAGAACACGTCGGAATTGCGACGTTATCGGGACTAATTAAAAAAAAAACATTAAAATTTCATTTTTTTAAATTTTTTTCGACAAAAAAATTGATTTGATCACAATCGTCATAAGAGTTCGTCGATTTTTTAGCCTACTCCCAAAAGCCAACGAGGATCCGACCATTTTGTTCAATAAGGAAGGAGAGAAATCCCTCTCAGAATCGATGAAGGAAAAGTTCCAAACATTCAGGGGAAAAAGGGGATTGAATGTTAAAAATATCAGTGACACTAATGTTCGGTTTGCAATGCATGTACTGGCCTGCAAGTTGCTGCACAAATGTAGGAAGGATGAAGTACTAGTTGCAGTAATTGAAACTGCAGAAAAAATATGTCGAAGGGGTCCAAATGAACCGGGCCACCTTCTTGGTGAACCAATTTCTGCAAGATTGTATTGAGGCCTAGGAAAAGGGCACAAAATTTCAGCATGCATGGTTGTTGATTTTGATTATGTTGGTTAGCTAGCAAGAACCAAGCTACTATCAACACACGAGGACATTTGGCTGAGGTAATATGGCTGGGAGGTATGCAGACTTATGGCATAAAATGATTAAGAGAAGACAACGTGACACTAATACCACATTATTTGTATACTTGGAAAATATCACATATCTACTTGCACCTACATCACGCATATAAATAGAGACGATGGAAACATATAAGGATATTGTGTGTTTCAAAGCATGCATGCACCACATGTATGTGCAGACAAAGAAGGACCCAACACGCTAGTGGTTTCCAACCAATTATAGATGGACACCGGAAGACGTATGCCTAATTTTGAATGACTAGGAAGAGGAGTGGAAAATCCCAACAGAGAAAATGTGGCACCCAAAAGAGGAAGAAGAGCAGAATAAGAGTAATGAGGAACTAGAAGACCAACAGGGGAATGAGCCAAACAATGGCACAGGAGATGTTCTTGGCCCATAGACAATAAAAGAGTGGCAGATAGTTCCAACAGCCGGTCCAAAACAAAAGGATAAGGGGAAAGAACTGACAGGAGGGGCGCACAAGAAGACTAAAGTGCATAGAGAAACCCCAGTATATACTTTGACCAGCGATAGAGTAATATGGAACTAGAAGACTAGCATGGGAATGAGCCAAACAATGGCACACGAGATGTGTCTGGCCCATCCACAACAAAAGAGTGGCAGATTGTTCCAACAATGGGTGCAAGACGAAAGGATAAGGGGAAAGAACCGACAGGAGGGGCGCACAAGAAGACTAAAGAACATAGATAAACCCAAGTATATACTTTGACCAGTGATGAGATGGACTGCATAGGCTACCAATCACATGACGTCGCAGAAGAAATCATAGAGGAAGGAACCAGAAAGAAAGAAAAGTAGCAACAAAGAGTGCAAGATTAGTTGGAAACACTCCAAAAACTCTTAGAAACCGATAGCCTAGCAAAAGAGAGCAGGACCGAGGGAGGATTGTCCATAATCCTAGGAAAAGAAGCAAAGAGTGTGAAATCGGTCCTAACCTAGTTAGCAACAGGGCACTCCAGATTGAGACAGAAGCACTGGAATTTCCAACGTCTGAATTAAAATAACAAGTAAATGCACTAGGATACCTGAACATAGTGGTATCAAGGATGTCGATACGAAGGTTACAAGGCTTACAAATAGGCTTATTGCAAGAAATTAAGAGTCAAGGCAATAAGGCACAATAGGAGCTGATAAAAATGATGGACGAAAGAGCCTAGTTACAACAACAATATGACACTGCGCTCCAACAAAAGAAGGAAGTTGAAGGTCGAGCGTAGGAGGTAATGAAGGACAAAATTGAGGTCGAGTAAATGGTAAAGGAATCCCTCAAGGAAAAGGATGAAGCTTAAAGTATAACACATAAAACCTAAGTAGTTGTCTAGAAATTGTACAAGGCCATTCCGGAAGTCCCGATAGTATTAGAAGCTACTATGGAAGAACAAGTTTTGAAGATTGAAGAAGTCATTAAGGGATTCAGATCGCAGATAGAAGATCTACAACTGCCTAGTGCGCCAAGCACGCCACCAAAAGTCAAAGAAGGAAGCGAGAGAATGACGATCACAACAGTCGCTAACATTAAGAAGATAGAAGAAGACTATGCCAAAATCTATGAGGAGAGCGCATAGATCTGGACTAATTTAGTGGAGGATCCAGAGATGAAGGCTTTAGAGGCCAAGTTAAGAGAAGCATAAGAAAAGGCACAACAAGATTAAAAGAGGACCACTACACTTCCACTAGCGAAGCATATGGAAACAATTTTGGCACATAGGCAGTCATACTTGGAAGTGGAGAAGATGAGGGATCAACAAAAGATCCTTCAACAACACCTCAGACCAATGGAAGAAGAAGCAGTGAGGGTAATCAAAGAACTGGCCACTGCATAGGGAAAGGTAAAGAAAGTAGCCTATGAAGCAAAGGATAAACTTACAACCTCGATTGCTCAGGGGGTTGAAGAGATCGCAGAAACAAAGGCAGTAATCCTGAAGGAAGTGGAGGTAGCAAAGGAAGCCTTTTAAAAGTTGATTGGGGCATGGAAGAGCAGGCAACAAGCATGAGTGGCTTGGGATGAGTCACATGTGAGTGTTGGGGACCTGTTGGACAGACAATTTTGGGATACAATTTGGGTAAAAATCCTAAGTATAGAAGAAGTGTGTAGGAGAGGAAGGAAGACTAGGGGGTTCCCAACTAAGGCACATCTAGGAGGACAGTGAGCAACTGAGGTGCATCCAGGAGGAGAATGTGCAGATAGAGGAATACAACAAAGGAATAAAGCAGACATAGGAATAAAACATACAGAGGAATAAAGCAGAGAATAAAGCTGGATAAGAAAGCAGACGAAAAGGAAGGATGACAACTTGACATGCTAAATATGGAAGGACGTGCAAAACCAGGAAGAAAAAGAAGTCAAAGTGCAAAAGCAACATGCAAATGGAAAAGCAAGTGAAAGCATCTGAACAACCAGATAACTAGAGTATTCATGCACTGTAATTGAGTTTTGGGAGAAACCAAGTAGGGTTTTAAGCCCTAGATTGTATATATAAATATGTAATGGGTTGGGAGAATAAGGGTTCCTTGTTATTTCTTTGTAGTTCATGAGTGTTGAGTTCTCTGCTAAGTATTGTATGGTTATGTTCTGTTCCGCTGAAGATAGGAATCGATTTGTGAATGTAAGAGATGATGCACACACAGAGAGAGAGAGAGAGAGAGAGAGAGAGAGAGAGAGAGAGAGAGAGAGAGAGAGAGAG
>SNQJ01S0000740.1:169611-201467 GCA_010110895.2 Picea sitchensis | reverse complement strand
GAGAGAGAGAGAGAGAGAGAGAGAGAGAGAGAGAGAGAGGTTTGCACTGCAGAATGACTAGGATAGGAGAAGAAAAATATAACCATGACATATCCTTGTAAAGTGCGCAAGCCTGAAGCGATTACCAACGAATAATAAAAAAACAAGTCATTGTGGACATAGCCTAGAGTTGGGTGAACCACATTAAATCTTGTGTTCACTGTCTTTTGTGTGAATGTTTATGGAATCTGTTTGAGGCATGTTAGAGTAGAGTTATCTTATGTGTATTCATGGCGCAATAGTATGACTGTTACAGTAATAAGTTTATGCAATAACTGGAATATAATGGTAATATGAACCCGAGATCCACTAAGTAATAGAATAAGAGCAACTATAGAAAATGCACACATAACATATAATAAAGAATGGACATAACAATTGCCTCTCATTCCCTTGCTACTACAGAAACCTGGTTGCTATAGTCCGAATAGATACCTTAGGTGAGACTTCATCTACAGTGATGTCGAAAGGGCCGGTGTCTGGTGGGTTTTGTTGGTAAAAGATAACTCGAACCTAGGGTCTTACAAACCGCACGTAGTGCCAACACCATACGATCGTGATTTCCATAAACGAGACCTATGTCTCTAGTCCCCTCCCATGTGGATACCATAAGAGCTCAAGCCCTGGTCATATCCACATGACTCATGTGACCACAAAAAAAAAAAATTTAATGTCACAAACCCCGTTCACGCTCTCGATCGCCCATGTGACCCGAACCCTAGTAAATGGTCTCTGCCATAAGCCCCATGGTGACCTGGGCACTATACTCGACAATGGTGGTTTTAGGAGGGGAAACAGTGGCTGGAAATCCAACTACTCCTTTCTCTTCATATTGTGCAGGTCGGTCGGGAACTAGAGTGGCACGATCGAGTTTCAAAACTTTGTGCCGAGGGAGGCTAGACAAAGGTGGCCACGTGCATTGGTGGTGAAGTGGAAAGAGTGTTTGTAGGTGGAAAAGGGTCTCGGGTTGAGGAGAAACCTGTGGACTGTGTGCATAGGGTCGAGGGTAACACAGGCAAAGGTAGCCAAGCTGTTGTGAGGGTGTTGGTGCATGCCTATTTTGGGAAGAAGGATCTATTTTGGGCGTAGACCTAATTTTGAAGAAAATGTCTATTTTTGGAATGCACACCTTAGGAGGCAGAAAAAAAACATGCAGTAAAAGAAGGAAAAGAAACATGCAGGAGGAAAAGCAACGCGACGCGCATGCAGACATGCCTAACTATGTTAGGGTTAGGGTTTTCAACAAAGATTGTAATGACTATAAGCCAATAGTGTAGTATAAATAAATAGATAGGAGGTCTAGGTTAGGGTTGGTTGGTTCATAAGCTATTGATTGTAGTGAGTTTTGTTATAGTGATTGTGGTAGAGTGGAATAAGCTAGTTTTTTGGGGTTAGGTCACAGGCTCAGGATCCTGGTGTGATCTATTCAGCCTCGCAGAGTGCAATTTCTCTCATTTTGATTGTAATCCTAAAGATGTAATGCATGCAATACAGATTTTGCAGCAGAATAAATAAAAGAGAAGAGAAGCCAGATCTTTGTGGATGTAGCCCCAGGAGGGGGTGAACCATGGTAAATTATTGTGTTCTATGTGATTGTCAATGAATACTTTTACTATTATGTTAATCATTAGCTCAAGAATGAATGGTTAAAACTAGTTATAACAACATGCATGCATATGTTTAAAAATGAATGAATCATAGAAGTACATGAATGATTAATGATGATGATGTATGAGGAAAATAATCTAAACACGATCTCCACTCATTCCTAGACTGCAAACACTTGAGTATTGCAGTCCCCCATAAAGCTATCTCGGGTGAGACTGCATTGTGCACTCTTTGCGCAACGTTGCCTTCTAGTTTACTAGGAGGGCCAATAGTTTTGAGGGTTTTGTTGGAAACCTATTTGATATTAGAATCTGGATCAGCCCAAGTAACCAAAAAATGGTTCTGTTGCCAGCTGGAATTGCACAAAATTGAGTGGACGAGATATGTGGAAGAAAAGCGTGGAGCATGAAAGTATAGAAGGGAATGTTCAGGACACAGAATCCAACGAAGGCATAGATTGAAAGATGGTCGAGAACAAAAGAACTCAAGTTTGCGCAGAAGGACAACATAAACCCTAAGTTGACACCACACAAGTATCTCAAAAAATACGTGTTTAATGACTTGCATGAGGTATTTTCTGTGATTTCCCATATCTGTTGCAGGAGTGGTTATCGAGGTTTGAGGAAAACCACCCTACGAATCAAATTAGATAGCTAGAGTGACATCTTGTGGAGATCGCGCAGTTAGAACAAGTTTATAACATATTCATGTGCACAATAGATTTTTGGTTAGACAATATTGTTTCAGGGTTTATCATTGAATTTGCAGTAGATACCGTGAAGTCCTACACTGCTGCAAAGAAGGATTTTCTGAAGGGACCCAGAGGTAGGTACATCAGTTCATTGTATACTTCAATCAAGATTTTATTGTATGACAAAGGTGTGATGACCATGGAATCAGACAACTAAAATTTCCTGCGTGCATGGGGGAAAGGGGGGAAGCAATGGGAAGAGGTTGAGATATGGACATAAAGATGGATAAGGGGAAGCATAAGGAGGCCATGGACCCAATCATGATGGAAGAGGACCAAATAAAGTAGATAATTGAAAAATATGGAAAGACACGTAGTGGAAGACCTTACCAATATAAGATGAATAACAAGAAGAGGGCCATAGCCGACAGAGAGGGCTTGGCAAGCGATGAAGAAGAGGTAGAGAATCTACGGGTTGTGGAGCAGATTGAGGAAATCTTGTACACAACATATGAAAGGAAAACAAGCGGAATATGGTTAGGAATAGAAGTTAGAACTCCAGTCCAGATGACCGTCAATGTGGAACCTACAACCCCATGTGTGACTAATACACATGAAAGAACACCAACGTTTAGAAGATCGAATTTTAGTGGAAGAGGAGCAACAAGACATGGGTCCAATCAGGGACAATCAACTGGGGTAGCAGGTTCATGAAGTAACAATCAATTATCTACATTGCGCGGAGGTAGTAGTTCAACACAGTTAAGATCCTAATGGCAGGATAAGATCCTACGATAAGATTACCATAATTTCGAGGAGAGGCATCAGAGGACCTTGAAAAGCATTTATTCATTTGTGAAAAGATATGGGAAACAAAGTAGATCACAGATGAGGATACAAAGCTAGCGCAGTTAGCTATCAAACTAAGAGATCATGCACTGGATTGGTATATGAGCTTGGATGTAAACAATCCACAAGGAGTACCAAAGATTATCGTAGATGTGAAAAAACTACTGGTAAACGAGTTTCAAAAGCCAAAGTTAGAATACCAGTACATGAATAAAATTATTGAAATCAAGCAGAAACCAGGTGATTTAGTTTGGGAGATTGATCAAAGGTTCAAACGTCTGAAAGGTAAGTTGAAATATTCAATTACTGACATGTAAGGTAGGCACTTATTTGTGAACTCACTGTTACCACACTTGAAGTATCCTTTGAGACAACATAAGTTCCAAAATCAGGCAGAGGCTTTGCAGGCAACCCTACAACTAGAGGAAAACGAGTATCAACAAACATATCTAGCAATAGAGGAGTTGAAGGAGGATATGAAGAATCTAACCTTTCAACTGAACCAGAATAAGCGAAAATAGAAAAGAGAAGTTGTTTGGTGTATGCTATGCATGACAGAAGGACACCATAAGAAAAAATGTCCAACTTTTGCGTAGAAATTGGGAGCAGGGGTGCCAAACCCCTTGCCAAGAGGAGGACCATGGTGCGATATTTGTAAGACACATGGGAATGATCCATATCATTGTCCAATGATGTAGAAGTATATGACAGTACCAAATAGTTCATATTGCATTTTTTGTAAATCAATGGGTGATGATGATAAGGACTGTAGAATGCTAAAACTGATGAGAGAAAGAACTTTAGACACTTACAGGGTGCAAGCACAAATGATGATAGGGCAAGATGCACCTCATTTCAACTAGGTGCCACCACCATTCAACCCAGCACAACCGTAGTACAACAATGCACAACCACAGTATAACCCCATGAAGTATAACCATGTACCCCAATATAATGCACAAATAGGAGATCGAGGTGGAGGATGAGGTAGAGGAGGATTTGGATGAGGCAGAGGGCCAGTAGTATGCCATAGCTTACAACAACCAGGACATTATGCAAGGGATTTTCCGCTTCCACCTACGACATGTATGTATTGTCGCGCAACAGACCATGACACATAATACTGCCAAACACTCTTGGAAAGGATTCAAGAAAAAAGGAACTAGAACAACCAGAATGTCCAATGGATTTATGCAGAATCCACGAATGATGGGAAAAACATCAATATAGTTACTTGAGGGGGAGGCAAGACATGAGCCAACGCAGTAAAACAAGATCCAAACTCAACACAAGTAGTTTGACGCATAGAAAGAAAAGGAAACATTTAAGGAGGCCAGACATGAGCTTCTCAAGGAGAACATTGCGTTGACATCAATTGTTCAACAAACTCAGGACCTGCCAATGTACGAGATGCCATCTTCAGTACCATAAATACTTTTCTGCAATCCCGTGTTAAGTTATTGAATGATCCATCATCTTTTAAAGTCTTACAAAATTTGCTAGAAAGATGTAACACTGAGGTAGAAGGGAAGTTAGAGCAGAAACAGACAATTATCTCCATACAAGAAGAAGGACAAGTAGAGAATTCAGGATGAATGGTAACATTGGGAATTTCAACATGGGAGATGTTATATTGGATTTAGGCTCTGAAGTAAACGTCTTGCCTAAGAAGACATGGCAATGTATATGGGAACCCATTTTAGGCTATTCACCTATCTAGTTGAAACTAGCAAATCAACACAGAGTGTTACCAATTGGAAGGATGAAAGGTGTGACAATATATTTGGATGGAGTGCACACTGTGGAAAATTTTGAAGTGAGAGAAATAGTAGATGGCACAACACCTTACCCATCATTCCTTGGATTAGATTGGGAATTTGATAACCAGGCTGTGATCAACCTAAAGACAAGGAAAATGACTTTTGAATCAGGTGAATGTAGAGTTATTGCACCATTGGATCCTTCAGAAGGAGAAAGGTTTGTAGAGGTAACCTCTTTGGATTTAGAAGAAATAAATCAGTTATACAGAACCACTGCGTGAGAAGAAGATTATATCAACCCAACTGCAGATGGGGTACTCAGCTGGAGAAGCATTACATCATGCGCTTCAAACTTAGACACAGGTTTGGAGAATCAACAAAAACGACTACATGAAGTCTCCATAAGGAGGTGCACAAGAATAGACTGCGCAGTAAGATGGGTTGGTACAGAGATAAGGGAACCTCCCAGTTTTCATGGGCTAAATGACTTAGAGTAATTCTTGACAAAGTATGAGGAGGAAGTTTTGGAAAATTAGAGGCTCTTAGCCCTGAAGATTTCACTTAAGGCAACACCTGCCAGATGGTGGGGTGCGCACAAAGAAACAATTCAGGACTGGTATCAGTGTAAACGACTACTGCGCATTAGATTTGGCATAGAACATGGGAGCAATACAATGCAGAAGTATGATAGGTGAGGAACACTATTTGAACACTTAGAGAAATACAGAACACAATGGAGGATGACACTACCAGAGGAATGGCCTCATCACTTTATTCATACATTGGAAGGGATCCCAGGGAACTGGTACATAGACCAAGAGATGTGCATAGGTACTATAGAATGGAGAAGATTACAACATAATTTTGTAGTAACCTTCTCATTCGAGCATGAAAACCCCAACATTGATTTAGCTCTGAAGCTGATAAGGGGAGTGATATTTTTTTATGAACCAAAGGTCAAAATTATAACAAAATATCAACAACAGAACATACAGACAGTCATAGAGTTACTCTCATGTTATCATGTCGAAGAGGAAGAACCAGATGAAGATGATCCATGCAATATTCAAATCATTGAGATTGAAGGAGAGAGAGGGGTGGAAGGTCCATATTTGGAGTCATAATCCTTTGTTGCACCAATCAAAGTCAATAAAGTCAACATTGGCATGAGCGACAATCCTAAAATGGTAAGCATTGGAGATTACTGGGATTAGCAGACACTAGAAAGGATAACAGATTTACTGCGTGAATATAGTGACCTGTTTCTATCAGCCTTTACAGAGATGAAAGGCATAGCAGGTGAGTTAGGGGAGATGAAGATACCCCTAAAACTAGAGGCTAGATCTGTCAGAAAGAGACCTTAGATGTTGAATCCAATGTATAAGTAGAAAGTAAAAGCATAAATTGACCGAATGTTGGAAGCTCACATCAAAGAACTAGTAGAGGAATTTGAATGGATCAGCCTAATGGTAGTCCAAGAAAAGAAGCAAGGGGGGATAAGGATTTGTGTAGATTTGAGAAAACTCAATCATGCTTGCTTACATGATCCTTTCCCTACTACTTTTACATATGAGGTCTTGAAGAATGTAGGAGGATAGGAAGGATATTCATTCACGGCTGGATTCTCAGGCTACCATCAGATCAAAATAGCTCCAGAGGATAGGTATAAGACTGGTTTTGCTACAGAATGGGGATCCTACCAATATACATTCATGCCCTTTGGATTGAAGAATGCACCARCTATATTTTCAAGGGTAGTCATAGCTGATTTTAAGGAATTTATACATCAATTTCTAGAAGTATATCTGGATAACTGGACTGTGTATAGTATTTTGAAAGACCATGTAGAAGTTTTAAGACTAATGTTGGAAAGACGCTGACAATATTAGATATCATTAAACATTAATAAATACATTTTTGGTACACCTTTTGGGATATTGTTGGGACATATAGTATGCAAACATGGCTTATTAGTTGACCATGCCAAGATTGTTGTTATTGTGAACTTACCACCACCAAAGTCAGTGCGCTAGTTAAGAGCCACACTGGGACATACATGCTACTACACGAAGTTTATAAACGGGTATGCACAGATTACTGCACCAATGAAAAAGTTGTTAAAGAAGGACACCAAATTTTAGTGGAATGAGGATTGTTAGCAAGGATTGGATACTCCAAAGGAAAAAATGGTGAAAACACCTATATTAGTGTTTCCAAATTGGGAAAATACATTTCATGTGCATGTAGATGCATCAACAATAACACTTGGAGCAATTTTGGCGTAGCCAGGAGAAGGAGACTTAGAACATCTTATAGCCTTTGCAAGCAGGAAGTTGTCATAATCTGAGCAGAATTACAACACCACATCAAGAAAAGGCCTAGCCATGGTATATACACTTCAAAAATTCAGGCATTATTTATTTGGTAAACAATTAAAATGTTCACAGATCATTCTGCCCTCAAATATCTAGTCAACAAGCCACTGTTGGGGGGAGGATATGTAGATGGTTGTTATTATTCCAAGAATTTGATTTTGAAGTAATAGTCAAACCATGGAAGCTTAATGCAGGACTTGATCACTTGTCAAGGGTAACCAGTGGAGAAGAACCTACTAACTTGGAAGACAACTTCCCTGATGCACATTTATTTTCAGTACAAGTAGTTGATGAATACTTCGTTGATGTCATTGAATACTTAAGTACATGAGTTGCACCACAAGATTTTAGTACTACACAAAAGAAAAATATGGTAGTAAGAGCTGTAGACTATCAACTCATTGCAGGTCATTTATACAAGATGGGTGCAGACAACATTTTGAGAAGGTGTGTATTAGAACATGAATGGCCCAAGGTTTTAGCAGAAGCTCATGAAGGTATAACTGGAGGACACTATGCAGGCAAAGATACCATGTAGAAGGTATTACACACAAGATTATGGTGGCCAATAGTTCATAAAGATGCCAAGGAATATTGCCATAATTGTGATGTCCGTCAGAGGGTTGGAAACCCAACATGAGGGATAAGATGCCCCTAAGACCACAAGTAACTCTGCAGGTATTTGAAAAATGGGAAATATATTTTTTCAGACCTATTAATCCACTAGAAAGACGGTCAGGAGCCAGATATATCATTACTGCGACCAAATACTTAACCAAATGGGAAGAAGCAACACCAGTCAAAGATTGTAGCGCAAAGACAACAAAATACTTCTTATTTGAGTAGGTGATCACCAGATTTGTATGTCCCAGGATTTTGATGAGTGACCAAGGCAGTCATTTTATTAAAAGAACCATCAAGGCTATGACTGAGGAGTTTGAAGTCTATCACCAGAATATTACACCATATCATCCTCAGGCAAATGAGACAGTAGAAGCTTTCAATAATATTTTGGAAAATGCTTTGACTAAGATCTACAATCTTAACAGGGATGACTGGGATTTGAAAATACCAACGGTACTATGGGCATATAGGACAACATGTAAGAAATTGACAGGACAAACACCATTCACATTGGTGTATAGACAAGAAACAGTGGTGCCATTAGAATTTTTGGTACCCAATCTATGCATAACATCATTTACCAACATGAAAAAAAGAGGCGCAATACAGGAGAGGTAAAGTCAACTGATGGAAATGGAAGAATACAAGATTCTGGCAGGATTTCACAAGAGGTACAGAAAGAAAGGGACAAAGACTGGCATGACAAACACATTAAAAAGAAGAGCTTTAAGGAGAGAGACCCAGTTCTTGTCTATGACAATAAAGTTTTGCAACACCCTGGTAAGTTCAAAATGTATTGGCTAGGACCATATGAATTAAAGACTCTCACAGATGGAGGATTTGTGCAACTAAAGGACTTGGGAGGAACATAATTGAAAGGAATGGTGAATGGTAGTTGATTGAAACTATACAGGGACAATCAACCTACTAACTCTTTGTAATTACAACACAATAAGAAAGCCATATATCTAGTGTACTATAGTAGATATTAGGAAAAAAAACCGATAAAAATAAATAAAAAGGAGAAAAAGAAGAAAAATGAATACAAAAATATAAAACGAAGAAAAATACAAAAAGAGGCAGAAGTTGGTTGAAGAGCAAGAAAGTGGAAAAAAGTCGCGCATAAGAACTACTGCGACAACATAGAAAGACAACGTGTAGGAAAAAAATGGACTCGATGCAAATGCATGGAAAAAGTGAAAATAATTTATGACCAGGTCTATAAAGTGCAGAAAGAATGCGTTAGCTCGACACTTAGTGATTTTTTAGCACATAGCGAGATAGAAGTGTGTTCCCTAGGTGTAATTGTGCGAAGAAGAGAACAAGTGTTCAAACTGGATACAACATGACACCACCAAAGTTTGGTGCTCTAGGGCAGTATGTACAGGTTACTCGATAGGGCAAAAGGAGGAAAGAATGGATGATGGAGCCCGAGAACATCGTCGAGCTCAAAGATGTTATGAATTCAGAGATAGAGTCACTCAACCTAACGAGGGTTGAGAAGGAAACATCGGTAGGGAAACAAGGGGAAGTAGGGCAGAGCTCTAGGACTCAAAATGGTATAACAAACCCTAATCCCGAAACATAGGACAAACCCGACGAAATGAAGGGTCAACAACAGGGCCACGATGAAGAGGAGGTGTTGGTTGAGGACATCACCAGCCAACCAAAATCTGAGTGGAAAGAATATGACAAATAAACAACGAAGGTAGGCCCATCTAACATCGGGCAGAAAATAAAGGCTCAAGATGTCGCAAAAATTACACTTCCCTACCTCCCAGATGCACTGGTGACTGTGGAGGACATGCTCGGGAAAGTGCCCAAACTAAGGTACTCAAACCACAATGTGCGCAATGCAAAAAAATTCCCAGACTTGGCTGAGGAAGCCTACTTGGTGAACACAGGGGAAATTGGAGCCTTAGGAAAACCAATCATGGAGCCCGTGCAATGGATAACAGTGCTCTACGACTCCAGGATCATGAACCTCTTGGACATACCGCACTTCGGGCACGGTAAAAATGTTGGGCTTTGCATCAGACTATTGCTAGACTGGGTACATGGAGACATTCTTTGGAAGGATAGGCCAGTATAGATCAATGTGGCATTGATAACCAAAATTACGGGATTACCCACAATGGGTGCACAACCAGAGGAATACTTGGACAACAAAGCGCGCGAGAAGGAGATTGTCGAGCTAGTCAAGGAAATTTTTGGTACCAATAGAGGGAACATGGGTATTGTGCTTAAATATATCAATGATGACATGGCAAGGTCTTACACCAAGCTCATGTCTTGCAAGCTGCCGAGGAAGTGCAAAAAAGAAGAGGCTCCAGCAGGAGTAATCATAGTCGTCGCGCGATGTGCAAAGGGAGTAATGTTCAGTTGGGCACCTTACCTGCTGAGCCAATTATTGATTGATTGCAGAGATGCGTAGGATAATGGAACAAAGTTCCATTATTCTTGGTTAATCGTCCTCATAGCTTTGGCATGATGGAAGGAGCCAAAATTTCCCGCTTTTTTTGTATGAATCCCTTTGGCAGGACAAGGACACCAAAAATCAACAGGCGAATAACATGGTGTTCGCTATGCTACGGGAAAATATACAACAATGAATAACCAATGTGTGGCACATTTATGTGGAAGTGGTCCAGGAATCAGAAGGGATAGCTAGGTTTAAGACATCCATGCACCATATGTGGATCTAGGCCACAAGATATCCAAAGAAGGAATGGTTGGAGATGCAAAACTACATCATAATGGAAGAGATTGATTGGATAATCAAAGAATAGCCCGCGGAGTGGAAGATGCCAGTAGAAAAACTAGCAACAAGGCCAACAACAATGAAATTAGCCAAACCTAAGGGGAAATCCAAATCAGGTCATTCAACAAAGACAAATAGCCCAACTGCTAACACTAGGAAGGCTGCAGCACACACTCAGGTGTCGAGAAGCAACACGGTTCCAAAGAGGCCAAGGAGGACAACAACGGTGCCCAGGGAAGACATTCAAAAGGATGCCAAGAAGGGAGATACATCTCAGGTCGACAAGGAGGGGGCATATGCGATGATGAGTGGGGCGCAACCCTCATAAACAGAAAGGATGACAACGTAGGTGAAAGAGATGCAAAAAAAGATGAGGTACAACAAGGAGGGCCCAGTCATCACCTTGACAGAGGATGATGCTGAGTATTTGGCAGACAAGGTCCAGGACAGGGGGGAAGATGTGGTCCATGCTATAGAAGCACAAAGAGAAGAGATCATTTCCAAACTCATAGAATTCCATGAAACTCTACAACAGTTACAAATTCATGCAGTATCGCTTGCCACAATGCAACAACATGAAAAGACAAAGTGACCCCTTGCGTAGAAAGAAAGATATGAGACAATTCAGATAGTAGTGTAGTCAGGGATACATTCACGGTCACACAACAGATGGTCATAATTGATCAAGAGACCGCAAAGAAATCCATGGGGGACATTGATCACTTTGAGGTAGTCATAGAACAGATACCCACAAAAGAACTATACAAACTCCAAGCTAGTATACTACAGGAAGTACAATCCAGAGCCCACACAGATGCCACCAACTTGGAGGTTGGTAGGGGGGTCGCGGAGATATTACAGATCACCCGCAAATTGTTGACCTTGGAGAAGGAGGAGGAAAAAGAATGCGTTGACAAGCTAGAGAATGGGCTAATAGTGGTATACAACCGCATTCCAGATAGCGCACAAGCACTGGATATGAGCGCAGATGAAAAGATAAAGATCATTGTGCATAAAATTCAGGGGTATAGGCAAGAGATAGAGGAGTTGAAAGAAAAACTAAATCCTATGACTCCTTATGAGGTCCGAGAGCAACGAGAACAACAAACAACATTACAAATAGATGAAATGGTAAGGGAAGCCAAGGAAGTTGCATAATTGTTTGACAAACTGCACAGATTTGGACCACTTTGGAAGAGAATGAAAAGGTCCAATAGTTGGACCAACAAGAAGAGAAAATCAATGCCGCAATGTAGTAATTGAAGCAACGACAGAAAACCATGAGCATTACTGAATGCTTGAAGGGAACGCAGGAGATGAAGACCCTGTAGATAGAGTTAAATTCTGCGCAGATTAATAAGCAAGCAAGAGAGGTCCAGTTGGAGCCCCTCTAGGAACAAACATCACAGATAATTGTGGGGTTGGAGGAAGAAAAGAGAAGGATGGTGCATGCACATTCAGAGAGCGCAACATTGCTACAAGAACAGATAACAACGTAGATGGTCGAGGCGCTAACAAATAAAGCTGCACATGTGAAAGAAAGAGGGAAGGAACTAGCAGAGAAGTTCCATAGCTTAGAGAAGGATGTATAGAGAGCACACACCACCTGAGTGGCTTGGGACAAGCCACATGTCAGTGTGTGGGGCCCGTTGGCGCATGCAAAAAAAGAAGGAAAAGCAACATGCAGGAGGAAAAACAACATGGCGCACATGCAGACAGGCCTAGCCATGTTAGGGTTAGGGTTTTTGAAAAATATTGTAATGGCTATAAGCTAGTAAGGTATTATAAATAAATACCTAGGAGGTTTAGGTCAGGGTTGGTTGTTGTTGGTTGGTTCATAAGCTATCGATTGTAGTGATTTTTGTTATGGTGATTGTGGTAGAGTGGAATAAGTTAGTTTTTGAGGGTTAGGTCACAGGTTGAGGAGCTTGGTGTGTTCTAGTCAGCCTCCCAAAGTGTACTTACCCTCATTTTGTTTGTAATCCTAAAGATGTAATGCGAGCAACGCAGATTTTGCAGCAAAGTAAATAAAAGAGCAGAGAAGCCAAATCTTTGTGGACATAGCCCCAGGAGGGGGTGAACCAAAGTAAACTATTGTGTTCTATGTGATTGTTAATGAATGCTTTTACTATTTTGTTAATCATGAGCTCAAGAATGAATGGTTAAAACTAGTTATAACAACATGCATGCATAGGTTTAAAGATGAATGAATCATAGAAGTAGATGAATGATTAATGATGATGATGTATGAGGAAAATAATCTAAACATAGTTCCCACTCATTCCTAGACTGCAAACACCTAAGAATTGTAGTCCCCCATAAAGCTATCTTGGGTGAGACTGCGTTGTGCACAACATTTCCTTCTGGTTTACTAGGAGGGCCGATAGTTTTGAGTGTTTTATTGGAAACCTATTTGAGATCAGAACTTGGGTCAGCCCAAGTAACCAACAAAGAAGGAAGTGGCAGGCGGAGGAGGGCTGGAGGTGTGAAGTGTCAACGGGCATAGAGGTGGTGACTGCGGCCTTGGAGGAGCGGTGTGACCAGGCATCCCGTGGTTATGGAGGAGGGTCGACTGATGAAGATGAGGGTATGACCAAGAGGAGGAGTGTTGGAAATTTGGAGCTCGGGCTGAGGTGTGAAGTTCGAGGTCAAGCATAGGTGGCTCTTCATGTAAAGAGTGAAGGTGCAGAGAGGATGACTGAGGATTTTGAGTGCAGAGGTGGAACTTGACCCCGATGGTGGAAATGTGGTGTACTGGCGGTGTGCCCACCCAAAATTTTAATTTTTTTCATAAAGTGGGTTTTTTCACTATAGTTTGGAGGAGAGGTCGTGAGTTCGACCCTCCTCCAATCATTTTCTTGAGCTTCTTGGTATTTTTGAGTAGAAAAAAAGTAGGAGATCAGGCTTTCAAGTCCCTTGGCCTCCAATTTTTCACCTACATGCATGTAGGAACAAAAAATTCAGAATTTTAAAGGGGATAGGAGGCTTGGGCTTGGTGCCCAAGAGGGGTTCGAATCCCCTCCCCTTTGTAACTTTGCTCAGAAACATAACTAAAAATTACCCAAAAACCTCAAGCAACACTGAATGACATTTTAACCAAAACATAACATAACTCTAAACCAAAAAAATCATGAATTTGAACCAAAAACCTAACCAATTAAACATTTGAACCAACAATTAATGCTTTGAACAAAAACATGCCCAGAACAAAAAACTGAACCTGTACAAAAGCTTTCTTGAGCAACCAAAAACCAGTGAGTGGATGAGCCAGGGATGGGTACCTGTCTATGTGATGCTAGTGGTGTATGACTTGCCTTATGCTATGTTGCACCTATTAAACCTTCCTCTGCTCAAGGACTGCACCAGAACAAAAGCTCCAAGGCTCCCTCACCTCCAATAAACATGTGAAATGAGCCATAGAGGGAGGATGCATCAATTTTGTATTTTCCCAATTTTCACATTTTTCTAAATTCCCAATTATGCATGAGAGAGGTTGTGTGGCACTCTCTTATTTCCTCAATTTTTTGATTTTTTTTCTTTTTTTAAATAATTTCCTTGAAATGCATGCCATTCAAAGTTTGACTTTGACTTGACCTTTGACCTCCTTGGTTGAGGCTGAAACTACTGCAAGATGAGATTGAGTCAGAATTGGATGCAAAGCATGTCATTGGAAAGCTCTCGATGAGCCCATGGAGAATATGATATGAGTGATTCGGTCTGATGCCACCTAGGCCCTCAATTTTGGTCAGGAACATCTGCAATCTAAAACCTTTATTTGCTTGTGAGGCCCACACAACTGCCCAATCTTGTAAAAGGTGCTTTTAACACCCTTGTTTCCCCAAGTATGTAATTAATCATGTTTAATGATTGCCATGAAATGACATGCAAATACTGTAATTTTATTATTGTTTGATTAAGAAAGACAACTAGCTGACTAATGGGTGAAGCCTTAAAAATTATTGGCCATGATACTACTAAGGAAAAGAACGAGAAACCTAGAGAGGGGTTCTTCATGCTAAGATGATGCAATCCTCCTTAATGAAATATTTGATTTAGAATAATAAGCCTTAACCTGATCCCAAGGAAAATCAATTAATGAGAAAAGGACTCGTGGTTGAGCAACCAACCACCCCAATGAATGGAAGAATGGAGGGCCTAGCTAAGACAACAAGAAGTTGTCAGCCAAAGGTACCAAGTGTGCCATTCCACAACCCCCGAGGTTGACTCAAGTTTCCTTCTGAAAGAAGGAAGGGGACAAGTTGAGAACTTTCCAGATTTTGTGCAAGAGACGTAGGAGGAGATATGAAAGGGAATGCACAAGTGCATGCACGAAGAGGATTCCTAGAAGGATGGCCTTAGAGGATGGAGGAAATAGTGTGGAGTTTGGATATGCACAGAAGAAGAACTTGAGGAGAGTTCATGCATTGAAGGAAGAAATATACTGCGAGAGAATGCACAAGGGAGTGTAGAAATTCCCTAATGGTATCATGGCTTGGCACGGGGGTGGCCTGCAACCGAAGTGACTGAGCATGCAAAGCGTATGGTTGGGTGGAAAGGCGAACAAACACATTCATTTGGCTGGCTACTTCTTCTGAACAGACAAGTATCTCATATATTTTGCGTAATAGAATTAATTGTATATTTGGATGCCTGTGATTGTGTGAAATTGTGTATACCTAGTCAATGGTGTTGATATTGATCTATTGGAAGTCATTATACTCATATAATAATATGTCTGAATTGAATTGCATGAGTATTGTGTGTATGAGGAGGAGGACCCTGTGTTTTATCTTAATGGATTAAAGAAACATACAATCAATTTCCTCTTGTGAATACAACTTTAGATATATTGATATGTTGTGCCTCCTCGGTGTGTAGAAAAGTATATCTATAGCGCGATACCTGTGAAAATAAAATATGCTTATAGACTAAGAATGTACAATACCCCTAGGAGGAATGGACAACGTGTTCTGAGATAGGCATGGGAATTTCTAAGTTTCTGAGAGAGGCCTCTGTGGGGTTCAAAGAATCTTAACACTTTCGTGGAATCACATGTCCTGGTATAGGCAGTTTGCAGGACACGAATCTCCACCTAAAGTGGTGAAGTAGGAATGTCTTAGTAGTTTTACGGAGCAAGGCGAGAGCTCTTAAAGGCATGGTAACACCTTAGAAAAGACTTAGAATAATTTATTGAATGGATAAGTTTAAATCCAGACTGATAATATGTATAAAACCCATGTTTTGAGCCTAAAGGAATCACAGTCGTTGGATCGACACAATGAATAGACCCTTCGTTGGAGTAGGCTATGATGCCTGGAGAGTTGTTTATGAGTCAATGTGAGCCATCGATTCATGGAGGTAGTAGATCTACCACCATTGGATCTAGATGCCATTATATCGGGGCGAAATCCGTTGAAAAGAGTTGGTAGGAGTGGGCTTTCAAAGGGAACTCTCGAGCGGTCACAAAAGAACTCTAAAGGAGAAACTCTAAGGTTTAGTATAGACTGTAGATTTGGAAGCAAGCAAGTTTAACCTTAGCCATTGATCATCGGGGGTCCCACTTAGCATGTCAAGGTGGAAGAGCAAGATGATATTGACCAAGAGTTCCAACATGTTGATGCGTGTCAATAGTTGATTGGTCGACAGAATGAGTGCAGGTCTACCTGGATAGGAGAGCATGTACACCATTGTTCAAATCTTGATCGTTGATCAGTGTAGAGGTGAGATAAAATCTATGTCGTAGATCACTATAAACTCTTATTTTTCCTCAGAGGATCATAATCATCGATTTGGCGCGATGGTAAGATCTAGACCTTCAGTCAATGTAGGAGCAGAATTTAATCTCAGTTGTTGATCTGGCGAGACAATAGATCTCAACCATTCATTGCAGGGTATCTTTCAGAGTAAGTTTAGTCCCGGAAGAAATGCACTCAGAAGGAGAGACTTCGAGGGAAAATATAGACCGTTGATCTATCATGGATGGAGGAAATCTGAGAGAAAATTTGGACTATAGATCTTCGGTGGATAGAGGAACTCTGAGAGCAGATCTGGATCGTTGATCTACCATGGACGGAGGAACTTTGAGAGTAGATTTGGACTGTTTATTTGTTGCGATTGGAGGAACGCCAAAAGGATATCTAGACCGTTGATCTCCTTCCAAAGGGTTCAAGAGGGTGATGTGGATGGTGCCATGAGTCAAGCAAGGGTTGTGCGATGTGTCATAATGACTTGGCACCTATAGGTGAGAATCCATGGGAAGACAAATGGCATGTGTCACGTGGAAAGGGTGCCATGTGTCCGATAGAGATTGGGCCATGTGTTAAGGTGACTCAAGGTTGTTGGGATAGAACCCCGTGTTGAGTTATGAATGCCATAAGTCACCCAGGTGGGATGAAGTGGCAGGGCCATGTGTTAGGATAGGTTGTAGTTATCGTGTCCTTAGGGGTGACGCATGTCACCAATGGAATGGTTGACGAGACATGAGTGGTCTATGGAGGACCAAAAAACCTTTACAACATAGACCGTGAGTTGGATGGTTAGATTGTAGAAATTTCAATACAAATTATTTATTGCCTGGATTCTCCTGATCTAACAATTATATGCCACTATTAAGTATAGAATCGCTTCTACTAAAATTCTTGTGGAATTTAAAACACGATCGCCAATTGCAATATCAAGAAGAAAGATCAATCACACATAACACAAATGTTTTATAGGGAAAGCATAAAGCTAAAAACCCCACTATCATATATTATGTATATATCATGGATCATGAAACAATCTCATACAAAACTCTAATCTAAGAGCTCTTAGTACAATATACAATCGTCTCACACTGTCATACAAAATTGGCAAATGCATGTGCCAATTTACTGCCTGCAGACAACCTGCCTCCTCTGCGCAATCCCTGCTGATGGGAATCCCTGCAATGAATGAATCCCTCCTTCCTAGGATGCACATTCCTCATGGGCACATTGTAGTGCCCAGATTTGTAAAGACATTTATATAGATGTAAAGACCAGATTTGTAAAGACATTTATATAGATGTAAAGACCAGATTTGTAAAGACATTTATATAGATGTAAAGACCAGATTTGTAAAGACATTTATATTTCTACCAAATTACTTAATTTCTGTAAGCTTTTTAAGAAGTATAATTTTCATAATTTGCAAAGCTATCTCCATACTTGCGTAAATAAAATTTGGCAATACATACTAAATTTAAGTAATCAATCCACAAATTTGAGTTTAAATACCTCTTTATGATGCTATCTGCAGCAGCTTGCTCCCTTCGCTTGGCTTGCTCCCTTCGCTTGAACCTATCCGCAACAGCTTGCTCCTTAAGACACCCCAAAACCAGCCACCCTACCGACTAGTACGCCTAGCCCTAGGACATCGATGGACGTCCTAGCCCTCCGAGCCCAAAACCTCTTCAGCCCCGGTGCACTGTAAATCCCACTGTACCAACTCTCNTCATCTTGTACTTGAACATTTAAGTGGGGTAAAAGGAGGTTGCCCCCTCGAAGAGGCTTATTATCTGAAATTATCTCTTTTTCAAGGCGTTGAGTACTTTTTCTGAGGTTTTTCTATGCTATATTGATATTTGGTCCTTAACAGATTTTCTATGGTATCATGATTTGCTATATTTATGTAAGAGATCCCAACTCAAACAAAAGGTCCTTCTGGAATTGCACACTTCTCCTATAGAACGACATTCAAGATTCTTGAAAATATACCACAGGATCAAGAAGGATTTTTTTTGGGAAGGTCTTAAAACCGATGTTCAAAAGTTTGTGTCTGAATGTTTAGGCTACTAATATAATAAGGGAGAAACAATCAAGACTCCAGGTCTCCTACAACCATCAACTATACCAAGTCAACATTGGGAATAAGTTTCAATGGATTTTGTTATAGGTTTACCCAAATCCAAAGGAAATACTGTCATCATGGTAGTAGTGGATCAAGTGACAAAGTATGCCCATTTTTTCTCTCTTTCTCATCCTTTTAAAGAAAGTACAATAGTGGCAACATTCATGGAAATAGTTCAAAATCCACATGGAGTCCCCATGATTATTGTAAGCGAGAGAGATCCAATTTTCACTGGAAACTTTTGGACTGATTTGTTTTATTGTTTGGGTATTAAATTGGCTCACAAATCATGTTACCAACTTACCACCCTCATTCCGATGGGAAAACTTAGATTGTGAATAATTGTCTAGAAGGATATCTTTGTTGTTTTGCATATGATAAGCATACATAATGGGTCAAGTGGTTTCCTTTGACAGAATGGTGGTACAACACATCATTCCATACTTCATCAAAAATTCCCCCATTCCTGGAACTTTATGGATATCATTATCCATCCATTACATCACCCTTGAAAGGGAATAAAAAGGTTCGAGAAGTGGAGGACCACATAGGGAAACAACAAGAGGTTCTCAAACTATTCAAAGATAACTTGGTTATGGCACAAAATAGGATGAAACAACAAGCATATCAACATCACAATGAAAGGGAATTTGAAGTGGGGGATTGGGTATTTATGAGGCTACAACCATATAAAAAAATGTCCCTCGAGCAACAAAAGAAGGACACTAAATTAGCACCCAAATATTATGCCCCCTATAAGTTTTTGCAAAGGATTGGAAGTATGGCTTACAAATTGGAGTTTCCTCCATTTTCATGTGTACATCCGGTCTTCCATGTTTCTTGCTTAAAGAAGGTAATCGAAAATAACATCCCAATCCAAATTATTTTACCAAATATTAATGGAGAAGGGAAAATCATACTAGAACCAGAAACAATCCTTAAAACAAGGATTAAGCAACTGAGAAATTGAACAATCACGGAGTACCTCATCAAATGGAAGAACCTACCAGTGGAAGAAGCAACATGGGAAGATGATTTCTTCATGCATAAACACCCGCAATTAGTCAAGTTTTGAGGACAACACTTGTTTGAAGGGGAGGGGCATGTTAAGACCTAGACAAAGCCCCATTTTATGTGTAAAAACCCTTATCAAGCCCTAGATATTGAATTATTACATTTATAGTATTATAACTGTATGTCGAAAAGAATCCTTCATGGTACCCTTTCATTATAATAGTACCATTTGTCTCCTATATATATACCAAGGAGACCTAGTCTTAATATCATATTATCTCAACTTATATTGTATTATGAATTGGATATATTGTAAAAGGAGGTGTTTCTGCCTAATGCACACCTACAAACATGGAGAAGTCTTCAACCCACTTGGTGTGTCCTTGGAGGCACAAACCTGAATCTAGACCCACTGTCACCTCAATCTGGACTCCTTTTGTCTAGGCTCACTCCTAGGGAAGCCAAGGGGGGTAAACCATATTAAACTATGTGAAGGTTTTATTTAAAAATATAGGAGTTAGTTAATTTGTTGATTAGTGTTACCCAACCCAATGACAAGAAACAATGTAAGAATGAAACTCTTTCAATGACAAAAAAAACTTTATTTCAAGTTTTAAAGATACATTTTTATGAATATTTGTTCAATGAGTGGAATTTAATAATCTTTAGGCACTGGTCTAGTTGTAAAGATGTTGTCGTCCTAATACACACCTACAAACGTGGAGAAGTCTCCAACCCACTTGGTGTGTCCTAGGAGGCACAAACCTGAATCCAAACCCACTGTCATCTCAATCTGGATTCCTCCCATCTAGGCTCACTCCTAGGGAAGCCAAGGGGGGTAGAACCTGTTAAACTATGTGAAGGTTTTACTTAAAATTCTAGGAGTTAATTGAGTTGTTGATTAGTGTTACCCAACCCAATGAAAATCAACCAATGCAATATGCAATCTTTTAATGACAAGAAAACCTTTATTTGATAAAAAAGTAGACCAATGCCTAAAGATTATTAAATTCTATTCATTGAACACATATTCCCAAAAGGTATATTTACAACTTGAAATAAAAGAATAAATTTATCCACAACGATTTATAAAATAACTTTACATATAAACAATTACTTCCCAAAGAATTTAAAGAATTCTTGAATAATAATAAAGAATAATGTAAATAACTTGCAAAAAAATAAATGGAATGTAAATTCTTGAAAATGAATTGCTGAAATAAAAAATTGCAAGTGTTTAGGTTGTTTTTAGTTAATTTTAAGTTTCTTTTTAACCTAGGGGCTTACATGTGGAAAGTTGCAAGCCTAAGATATGTGACTCCGCAATTCCTTATCCCTTATCCAAGAGGAAATGTTGGGTGCTCAATGAGAGAACAACGAGGTTCTCCCCTAGCTCCACAGGTCAAGTCCAAAGTGCTTGGGCGCTCAACAAGGAGGACACTTAGTGCCGTGAAATCGTCCTCGACTTCAACCCCTTTTAGCCTCCACAAGTCACCTTATTTTAGTGGCCAAATAATAATGGAGAATGGGTGCCTAATTAGACTAACCACTCAATCCTTTTCCCTTTCTTATTACCGAAGATCCACAAAGTGGCAAGGGGAGGGAATACAGGGCAAAGGCAGGGTAAATTTATTTACTTTTCCAAAATAAAATTTTAAGCACTAGCCATCACGATTTTACAGGACAACATAGCCACTCACATGCAAGGTGTGGGAAAACAAAAAATTGATTAAATAACTTAAACAAGTTAAGCACACTACTTTGGCACAAGGTGGAGGACAAAGCCTTCCGATTTTGTGGCAAAGGTGGACAGAATTAAGTAAAGAAAAAATCAGAAAAAATTTCTAATCCTAGCCAACATGATTTTGCAAGGATGATAGAGCCAAGCACAATGCAAGGTGTGGGAAAAAATCTAAAACTTATTTACAGATTTAAAACTTGGAAAAGAAATAGAAAATGCAAGCCCAAAAGACTCTCTTGGGTTGCTTACAATATCTTTAGAAAGTGAGAGAGAGAGAGAGAGAGAAGGGATTTGCACCAAATTTGATTGATGTTATCTTGAGCCTCTAGTTGCCAATTTTGGGTAGCACCTCCTCTTTTTGTGGTGAAAACTGACATAAAACAACAAAGAAAGCTTGCTGGAAAATGTTAAAAATCACCACAATATGTTAGTTTTATGTTAGCATATGTACATAATTTTTTACAAAAAAATCTGAACTTGAAAATTGGATTTTTTAGCAAGATTATGATGATTATATGTTCGAAAAATAAACAAATAAAGAGCTGAAATTAAAACAGAAAATTAATTGAAGCAAAATGGAGCCTTTGGAGTTCCTCCTCCAAGCTTTAACAACCTGCAAATATGTAGACCCTTGCTACACAATGAGGCAAGAAGGTGAGATATTTCAAAAGGTCTACAAAATAATTTGCAAACACTAATAAAATAAAATCACATAGCAAAATAATTTGCTTAGGGTTCTTCAAGTAAAACAATGTTTAGCAAAAATAAACAAAACTTTGCAATATTACCTCACTAAGAGAAAATACCATACAAGAGTAGCCAAAAAGAACCAAGAATGCACCAAGAACACCAAGAGATCCTCCAAAGGTTCATTTTATTACTCCAAGAAAGGTTACTAAATGACACCAAAAATCACAAGAGAAAATGGGAGAGAATGAGAAAAAGTGGGGAGAGATTTTGGTATAATGGAGTCGCTGTGAAAAACTCATGTCAAAATTAGGAGAAGGGGCTTCCTTTTAAAGGAGGGAAATATGATATACCAATATTGTATGAGTTACAAGTGTCATCCATCCAAGAGAGAGAGAACAAGTCAAGGGGTGTGCACTTTTAGGGTTTTGGTAGTGAGTTAGGGTTTGAGGGGTGAGATGCGAAGGGGGAAAACCCCTTTTGACTTGTCATGGGGAGTTCTTCTAAGTGTATTTTTACTTTTCCAACTTAGAAAATACATTAGAAAACATTCCTCACTTTTTTTCTTGACTTTAGACACTGTTACAATTTTTTGGCTTTTTTACCTTAGTCAATTATTTGCTGATTTTTTACTGACTTGGACTCCTCATGGACAATGACCTGGAAAAACTTATCCAATTGAGCTGATATTTGGTCCAAAGGTGTAGGGGGTCATAAGACATTTTATTTGAGTACTCAGACCCCTATACAAAATCCACAAGGACCAAATTTTTACATTTTTCATCAAAATTAATTAAAATTTCCAATTTACGGAAAATTTTAATTATTAAAAAATCCTATCAAAACCTAACGGATTTCCGCAAGACTCTAGGAGATGTCTAGAATGGTAATTTAAAACATCTTTAGACCTTATTTATCCACTGGTATCGATCATTATAACACCTTTCATCACTTTGGAGGATTATTGAGTGAAAAACTCAAGAGTAATTAAAATTGTTGAAAAACAAGATTAAATACCAGAGGAAAAAAAACTCGATGAAAGGACTTCCCTAATTATAAATTCCTAGGAAACTAAATAAAACTTGACCGATGCTAACATATTGCAAAATTATCCCACGTAGGGGAGCGAACATTCCGTGTACACAAAAAGAAGTGTCGGGGGGGGAATTTCTCTGCTAAACCATAAGTCTTCAAACTTGTCGTACCACAAGGTACATATATTCATGATACATGATGTTGAAACCTAGTTGAAATAGATGGTAAACAAGAGGTTTCCCCCTCGAAGTGGATTGTAATCATTGACTTTCTATCATTTTTTAAGGCATTGGATCATAAGGAAATTTCTCACACAAACATATCAAAGATCAATACACTAGTGTATTACATGTTTAAAACCCTCAAAGAAGGAAACAACCCATGGCCTTAGCCAATGTGGCCACTTGAGACAATATATTAATGCAAAAGGAAAATATTTTACATATGAGTTTCCCGCAATCAATCACTAGCAAATGACCCTCCTTGCTCTTTCAATAGAGATCATGGACCAATTGAGTGTTAAGTCATGGAACAATAGTCGTTAATAGCAAGGAGAAGATGTACAATTGTATCACTTTATGTTTAGAACATAATTGTGACTGTTGGATTAGATAATTACTAATGCACACTAAAGAAACACATTTTACCTAAAGACACATTAGACCATGTTGATCTTAACTAACTTCTAGTGTCTAAATATCCTAACATATGTCACCTAATAAGAAAAAGAATAAAAATGAATGTCCAATTTTTTAGATCCTATAATGGATGGCGACTTTATCTCCCCCTTGTACATATAGTAACAATGCATTTAGAGAGAATTCCCCTTTCAAGGAACAAGTCAATCTATCCTACAAAGTAACATAAAAATCAATGTGGAATCTCTAGATGCTTGGTTATGGAAGATTGGGGCTTATTTCTTAGTGTGAAGTTTCATTCATGAGTAGAAATAACCTTCACTACCTTAAACTATGTTCCTATAGTAAATAGTGTGGGAGTCAAGGTCATGTCAGTAATACATAGGTCAAGTTCACTTATTACAAATTACTTGGGCATTTTGGAACCCTCTATATAGAAGGAAAGTCGATGCTCATGTGTTTTCTATTTTCTTCAATCATAATTCCTTGTGTCCAATGGCCCGAGAAATTTATAATAGTATTCAGTTGCTACTTTTCTTAATGGAATCCATTCGTTTGTTTGATTTTCTCAACGTATTTTTCCAACAATGAACATCGCTCATCATCTCTTGGCAATATTTCTTTCCTCTTATAGATTTCATTGTATTAGTTATTCATTATTTCCTAACATAACCAGCTATCCCAACATTCAACTTTTGTAAGGCCCATTGGACATTGTTAGGCAATGTTGGGGTTGAAGGAATGAAACAATTAGAGACCAAACTGTGAGACAAACTCCCTCTCTCAAAAACCAATCCAAATGAGACAAAATCATTTTGATGTGGTTATGCATGGTGTAAATCCACGGTAGAGACATGATTGTAGTAGCCATGGTATAAGATTGATGAACCATGCAAACCAAGGCCAGACCATGCCAGATAATTCAAAATTGTTTTGAAGTGATTATGCAGGGTGTAAATCCATGGTAGAGACATGGCTATAAAAACCATGGAATTTAAGCTTAATGAGACATGTAAACTAATTCTAGATCATGCAAATAAGACAAAAATATTTTGAAGTGTTTATGCATGATGTAAATACATAATAGAGACATAGTTGTAGTAGTGGTGGTATATTAATCTTAACGAGCCTTGTAAACCAAGGTTAGAATATGCCAAATAATCCACAACAATATGCCACAATACCCATGTTGGTTGTTATGTATCCAAAGGATTTACACCTTGAGTGGAAGTTTGTAAATCGGAAGAAATAACATTGACATCACAATAGCCTATATCTATATTTGAACCTATATTCCCTCAAGATAATTTATGGATTCCATTGTATTGTTGGCATGACTGAAATTAATGGTTGTTTTGAGTCCATTTTTGGAATATTGATATTTATGGGTAGCACTCACAATCATGATAATGTGCTATGTCTGTATGTTTTTCTTGTAGCTATTGAAGCACTTGAGGATTGGTCCCTTGTATTGTGGTTCTGAGAACTCACTAGGAACTTCCCCTCATTCCAAGGATGGTATATAGGGTTAGATTTTGTAGAAGCTAAAATATTTTTCGTGTCGCTTACAAGAATAGAATCTAGGTGGGGAGTATAACACTCCATCATACAACCACTTAGGCTAGACCCAATTGACTCTTCTAGGCTTGATTTGTAATTGTAGTGACAACATCTGTTATTGTTGTTTTTACTTAAGTGGCATAAGTATGATTTTATTGGCCTAAATTTTATCACCTATAAAGTTTTGAGTAATTTCGTATGGAAACATCACCATGACAGTCATAACCCTCAGTATCCATTATGTTCCATCATCATGTGACCTCATTTATGTTGTATTGAGACAAGTCAAAGAAAAAATTGACCAAAATGTTCATAGCATAGTATTTCCCCCTTTTCCATGTGTACAACACATTAGAAATGCATTAAAACTATGATACCATCATAAAGTAAAAAAATAATTTTTTTGTCGACTCATTAATGCCTCTATACCCTTAAAATTACAAAGTGGGTGTGTTTGGCCCTTTTCAAACCCTTACATTCATTAAAACCATTTGATCTAGTGTTCTTTAACCACCATTATCCTATAAATCCATTAAGGAAATGGGGAGAGTTCACATAGAATTTATATCTAAAGAGGGTTCCACCATTCACCTATAAATAAATCCCTTAAGATCACACCATTAATCCACATTCCAAATTAAGGTTATGCTACTAGGATTCTTCTAAAGGGACCTAGAACATTTCTTTTGTCCCACTACCATTGAGAGTTTTGTCATTTCTCTACCAAACTAAGGAGTTCAAGGACCCATCTAGAGGAGAGGCTTTAGATCCCACCTAGCTACATCAAAATTTATCCCTAGGTATTGTAAGTCATATTTCCATTTGATTAATTAAAGATTGATTATTATTTCATCTTATCTTGTGTTATGGGTGTTATATGCTAGTAAATGAATCCATTGCTTGTTACTTGTATCTTGTTTATTTCATAAGATAAATTATGGAGTTGTATTCACGAGTTCTCTATTTTCCTCTACTTTCATTTTGTCTATCTCTAAGAACCAAACCTCCTAGAGTATGGTTTTTGGCACACTCTTGTAACTAAAACCCACTAACACATTAACTCTTATAGATTTGAAATGCTATTGGAAAAATATGTATGGGTCTTATAGTCTTGAATCTTCTATTCTTATGTCACCTTATTTGAATCTTCTTTGCTTATGTTACCTTATATGATTCTTCTTCTTTGCATATGTTACCTTTCTCAGAGAGTCTAGAAAACTATGTGCTAATACAAATTAATGGGCTCGTACTACGAAAACACACATATTAAACTTTATTCATAATTACCAAAAATATTAATGCAATGAACCAAAATAATTGAATGAAGGGAGTATTGAAATAGGACATTGTTATATTGTCAATAGATCTGAATATAAGATCTAGAAGATAAACCCTTAATCTCAACAATAAACCAAAATACTCACACAAAATAATGAACATAAGAATTAGAGAGAACCCTTGAGGTAGGGTGACACCATATATTAATCCTTAAGGAAGGAATGCACTCCTCAAGCAATGCTTGTTTTCTACAATTACAATACATTCACCATAAATCCATTACATTGCTTATAGTTATTTGTAGTACTATATACCTCCTAGGAACATTCTAGTAGGTGGAACCTTCTAGTAATCCTTTGTAAGGTACAAGATGTATTATATAAAGTAGGAACATAAATATTACAACAAATACCAACAAAACAACAAAATATAGAGAATAATAACACCAACAATGATACCTTTATTGATAGAAATCCAAGTTCACTTTCCTCTTTGAGGGGTAAACCTCTAACAGAGAAGAGCTCTATTACAATAATTATCAAGGAAAGAATTTCCCATTCCTTCTACTCTTATTTATACTAATTCCATCTTCTAAAGAACATTCTAGAGGAAGATCTTTCTAGAAGTGGAATATTCTATTAAGTCTTCTTACATTAGACTTGTATTACATATGCCTTATTTACTAATGTAAGCCTTTATTACATAGAAAATATATTATTCTACCTAAGTGAGGGGTTAGGGAGGTTAGGTCCCTAACATGCCTCCCCCGTTGAAAAACAATATTGTCCTCAAGGCTTGAGATGGGGAAATTGTTGTAGAATGGTATCTGACTCCCAGGTGGAATCTTCTGGTGGTGTATCCTTCCATTGAAATAAAGCTTCATTGATGGTGCGCTAACAAAGACAAAACTCGTGTTGGTCCAAGACTTATTTTGGTTGCAACCAAATGGATCCTTCTTCATCCAACTCAGAGAGATTGGTTTGAGTTTGGAACTTAGTTCCAATCACTTTATTTAAGCACAAGACATGAAAAATAAGATGGAGCTTAGAGTGAATAGGCCCCACTAGCTTGAGAATTGTATAAGGACCATTAAACTTGGGGGTGAGTTTTCAACAATGTTCAACTTTGAGTGAAGTTTTATTATAAGGTTACAGACGAAGAAACACCTAGTCCCCTTCAACAAAGTGATGTTCTAAATGACCCTAGTCTTCTTGTTTCTTCATGTGATTATGAGCCATGACTAAATTTTCTTTGAGGGTATAGAGAATGGCCACACAGACTGTAAGAGTTTTTTCGACCTCCTGAACCTTAGAGTTACCTAGCATATATGAGAGAACCGACGATGGATTTTTCCCATAGACCGCTTCAAAGGGAGTCATGTGAGTGGAATATGGTAATATGTGTTATACCACCATTCATCCAGGGGTAACCACTAATCCCATTGAATTTTTTGGTCGGACGTAAAACACTGTAAATATGTTTCAAATACTTGTTGACAACTTCAATTTGTCCATCAATCTAGGGATGATAGGCGATGTTGAGATGAAATTGGGTTCCTTGGATCCTAAACAATTCTTTCCAAAAATTGCAAGTGAAAGTTGGATCACGGTCAAATACAATAGAATGAGGCATGCCATGGAGTTTGAAGATATTATCCATAAACATTTGAGCCACGGTGGATGCAGTGAATGGGTGATGAAGAGCATATATGTGAGAATATTTGGAAATAATATCTACTATAACCATGCTGATTGACTTATTGCCCAATTTAGGTAATCCAACAATGAAGTCCATAGAAATATCCATCCAAATAGTAAGCGAAATCAGAGTGGTTGGAGTGTTCCTAGAGCTTTGATTGTTTCACCCTTATTGCATTGACATGTATCGCATTTAGCCACAAATATGTGAATGTCCTATTTCATACATTCATAGAAAAAAGAACATTTGACCCATTCATAGGTTTTGGTAAACCCCGAATGCTCAGTTGTGGGTGAAGCATGAAGCTTAGAAAGCATAGTGGATTTAAGGTTCGACTGTTTTCTTAAATATATGCGACCTTTATAGAGAATATCTTCAATGTACCAAGTTTGATATACCTTATTGTATATTACATTTAATGCTGTTTGCATTAATTATATTGTTAATGTAAAGTCACGTCCATTGTCTAAAGACGTGACTATATTCATTTGTGTGTATTTATGCACATTGTTATAAACCTAATTGACATTGAATAATAAATAAATGAATATTGAATATATAAATTCCTATATATCTTGAGTTTCCTTGAAATTGGTATCCAAGTGAGGTTGTGTAACGTCCCCTCCATTACGACAACAAAAGTGATGCACAAAAGAGGCAATTTTTTTTTTTTTTTAAACACAACGTTACGACAAGTGACATGCGTCATGACATAAATTAATAACTACTCAATCAAATTCATCACAATCAACTGAAAGAAACATCAGTATTATTCAATCAATCATATCTCAAAACGATAACATAAGGAAATTACCCGAACCTATCCTGCATGGTTAGGACCTCCAAGACACATAAACAACTCTCAAGTCCAAGATTCATTTGATTGATTTTGACCACTTAAGGTATCAGTACTGGTGACTGTTTTGAGGAACACGGAGGTATCTAAATCCCATTAATCCAATCGTAAACCGCAAATCAAGACTAGATTTATCAACCATATGAATCCTTCAATTCCTCATATACAATGGAATGCCCTACTATACTTAATGAATCTTCTATGCAATATTAAGTGCAATAAAGCAAGAGGATAATACATAAAAAAGGTACAACCACAAGAGCATAAGTACAATCTTAGGAGTGGGAATCGATCTAATTCCAAACTTCATTAGTATCTTGTCAAGTCAGTCTTAGTCCAGGTCAAGCATCAAATCAAGATTCCAACATTTGCAATAAATACAACCCCTATGTAACTCAACCATGTACCTTAATAACATGATATATATTAATTAAGAATACATAAGTACTTCAAATACTAGATACACTTCCAATCAAAAAATCCCATAATAAGATTAAATGTCTTCCTTAAGCACAACATACAGATTCCAATACCACTTTAAATACCCTTTTTATCTATAATAAATCAATCATAAATAACAATAATAAGCATTCAAGTTGCATGCATACCATTTTAATGAACCATGAGAAGACTCAACCCTTATTAAGTAATAAGAATACTCAAATGCTACTTTACCTTTTTAATACGAACTATAAGAAAATTATAAGAAGATAAATCTTGTTTAACCATACATACCGAATCAATGCTTCCTTATATCACATAAACATTTTAAAACTATTAAAGAAGGTTAACATCATAATAAGTGATATATATATATATATATATATATCCATTTTAAGGAACTAAGAAGATCAACTCATAATTCCAAACTAAAAAGGTTTCACATACTAGCTTACATATCTTGTAAATAACGAGATTAAAATAAGATTAAACACTTCACAAATTCATTTAAGAGTAAACAATAGATCCACCAAAGGAACCGAACCTAAGTGAGAAGACAAACAAGTAAATCTCTCAACCAACAGAGTAAGGAATTTAATCTGACCCTTGATCTGGCACCTGATCATACACTTGATCTGATAACTTTGGTTTTTAAAAGAAACAGGAAGTGAATACAAAGTTCTTTAATTGCCACGCCTTTAAGGAAAAATATAGTGATTTAAACTCAAGGATAGCCCAACAATGTGGGAGCAAAAAAGTAGTCGTAAATTTAAAAAAAGATTAAACAGTAAAATAACCGAGACTGTCAACAAGGTGGCAACTAACAAGTAGTTTCAAAAATCATTTAATTTTTAGTTGAGGCACATATTTCTAATAAAGTAGGTTTTAAATAAAAGACAACGAATAGGTAAATTAAAATTCAGGGACATTTTCTGAGCTTAGACTCTAAGCAATTCTCAAGGTTGAATCCGAAGTCAACCATTAAACAATGGTCATAAGGCAACATCAACACACAAGGTAACAAAGATATCCCACACACCAAGGAGGGAAGAACCCATGGTAGATGAAAGCGCACAACGCAAAACAAAATCAGACTTCTACAAGGCACAATCAAGCAACTCGACTGCGTATTTCTGGAGCATGTAATTATATTTAAATCACAAAATCAACAATTCAACAATTCTAGAATTGTGTTCATCAACTCAATCTGACCATAACGCCATTTGGGAATTGAATTTCGTTTTAATTAAAGCGCAGAAGTTTCGGGTCCTGAACAGAGTTAATTTCCAAGCACCATATACCAATCTACATAAATTTCAATCATTCCATTGAATGAAAAATAATAAAGTCTTGATTTTAAAATTAACGATATGGTAAACATAGTTTATTTCTCAGAAAAAAAAACTTCGAAATAGGGATTGCAAGGGTCAACAGTCCATCAGGGCTTTTCCCAACACAACACATAAATTACAACATTCTTCTAAACATGTTATACATGAACCATCCAATGCATGAATTGCCATTATATAATTAATAAATTAACTTAAACATTATGATATGCATGTCAAAGGCAACGATTCAATTGTTGGTTCTACGGATGTAACTGAACCAACTATCATCCAAAATTTCCTTTCCTGATGAGCGGAAATTTCAATGAATACATCAACGTTGGCCTATAACTCAATTAATCTCAAACTGTTATGAACATTCAGAAATCGATTTTATTGACAGTAACCCCAAAATTCCTTTCCCGATTTAATATTACTATGCAAAGTCTTTTAAATGTCAATCTTTAGAAATGTTATGTAGTGCCCAGATTTGTAAAGACATTTATATAGATGTAAAGACCAGATTTGTAAAGACATTTATATAGATGTAAAGACCAGATTTGTAAAGACATTTATATTTCTACCAAATTACTTAATTTCTGTAAGCTTTTTAAGAAGTATAATTTTCATAATTTGCAAAGCTATCTCCATACTTGCGTAAATAAAATTTGGCAATACATACTAAATTTAAGTAATCAATCCACAAATTTGATTTTAAATACCTCTTTCTGATGCTATCTGCAACAGCTTGCTCCCTTCGCTTGGCTTGCTCCCTTCGCTTGAACCTGCTCCTTAGGACACCCCAAAACCAGCCACCCTACCAACTAGTACGCCTAGCCCTAGGACATCGTACGCCTAGCCCTAGGACATCAATGGACATCCTAGCCCTCCGAGCCCAAAACCTCTTCAGCCCCGGTGCACTGTAAATCCCACTGTTAACTAACTCTGTCCCAATGCTCCAAAATCTCCTCTCCCCTAGAATGCATGAATGAATCCCCCTCATA
>SNQJ01S0000740.1:94370-147832 GCA_010110895.2 Picea sitchensis | reverse complement strand
TCGAGGATGTCTAAGTTTGACTTTGGTCCAAGATTTTTGTATGAGATTTTGTAAAGAAAATGACTCTTTGGTGAATTGGAATGAAATAAAGGATTGATTTATGTCTCATCTGTCTTGATTATCATCTTGGTGTCTTTACTTCTATTCTTACATTTATTTGAACAACTGTTATATTCAGAAAATTACATAAAAAGTGAATTTCCAGCAAGCTTTTGTTGATAAAATACTAGCCTAAGCACTCGTAATTAATACTTGTGAGTTAGGATGTTATTTTTTGTTTGCTATAAACATAGGGTGATATTCCCGTCTACTTTGCTTTAGCCAAGTAACGTCTGAAAATGATTGAGTAAGATCATTTCATATCTTTTCCTCAACATTTATTTGGCGACCATACTGGGGAGATCCTTGATATCTCTCTGGTTAATTTTTATATTCGATTTTTCATCGATACATCTTTCTTTTCTAAAATTGATTCTTTAACTATTTTACTATTAATCACTGTTCCTGTTGCAAGACAACCCAATATCGAGCCCGATATTCAAGACCAGACCATCATTGCTTTGAACCTGTTTAACACCATTCTAGACATTGTTAATACCCGTGCCGAAGTTAACCATTCTTGGGCAATAATTGAACAAGATTTTAGTGCTCAAGAACAATTAGAGGCTAGACGTAGACAACCTAGAAATCAACAGTAAACCCTTGTTTCTTCGAGCTTTGGCCTTTCTTTCATGTCCTTAGACTCTCGTGCTTCTAAAAGAAGAAGAGGCTTGTCACTCGAAATCAATCCTATTGCTGAAATAGGAAGAATAAATGTTGTGTTATCTGCCCAACAAAGTGCTCTAAGGAGAACTTTATCTGATTCATCCAACTCGTCTTTATTTCCCTCATCTATCATCCACAAGATGGAATCTAGTGGTGGCTCTGGTGGCACTGGAAGTGTGCCACATTCCTAATATTCATCGTCATCAGTGATTGGTAGCTTGTACAACCACCATATCCCTGTCCAATCTACTACAAACCCCACCAAAGTCATTAACAAGTATGGGATTTTTCAGTTCGAAGAAGATGCCACAACCACACCATGACATGTGTCCTCTCCTCTTAACCTAACACCTGCTACTTGCCCACTTCCAAAGTTTAAAGAGCATTTGCCTAGGTTTTCAGGAAATAACATTGTTAGTACAAATAAACACCTAGTGGCATTTTCAAATGCTTGTCATAACATAGGGGCTAACGAAAATGACACTTGCATGCGCTTGTTCGTCAATTCCTTGGAAGGAAAGGCTGCGGCCGATTTCTTTGACCTTCCTCCTAAGATCCTGTCTACTTGGGAGGATTTAATCTATTGGTTCCGATCCACTTATGGGCAATCCAAAAGCCCTGTCGAGAAGTTAAAGGAATACAATAACGTCACTTATAAATATGGTGAGACCATCAAGTCTTTCAACTTTCATTTCACCAAGTTGTACAATCAAATCCACGAACTTATACACCCTCAGAACCAAGCCACTTTCATGCATTACTACAATGCATTGCCTTCTCCCTACCGTCATAGGCTTGAGGAAAAGGCCATTGATAATTTTGGTTCTGCTCTACATACTTGCTCAGAGTATGAAGAACAACTTGAAAGAACTGGTCTTCCCTAGGGGGAATCAGTTAGACAAACAAACATGTCCGTTCTCTTGCATCTAGTACAAGATATGAAAAATCATATGATAGCATTCGAGCGAAAGGGTACTGTCTCCTCTCTCACCCCTGGAGCTTCATCCTCTTATGCACCCCCCTTTAGAAATCTAGTTGAAAATAATTTCCAGCCTAAGGCTATCCTGCCTCGGAGTTGGTGTAAATTTTGCGAGGAGCACCACGAAGAAACCACATGTGAGGTAAAGAAGAGTGCCAGAGATAAGATCTTTGGTAAGAGACCATAAGCTACTATTGTTTTCCTAGACTTTGTGGAGCTAGAGGATGTCATGGTTATTAACACTAGGAACAAAGCCTATGCTCCCAAGGGTAAATTTGATTCTCCTTGCAGTTCTTCAAACTTGAGCTCATCCTCCACCACTGGAACGCCCCGGGTTCCTAAAAATCTTGAGATTCAAAGAATCACTCCCCCTCCTCCCTCTTCTAAATACAATATCTTGAATCAATTGGCCAACATCAAAGCACATGGAACCCTCCTAGACATGGTTATTGTCCCTGAACAACAGATGCATCTGAAACAATTCATGGAAGGAAAAGCTTCCATTGTAGCCAATCTTTCCGAAGAGGTAGAGGAAGAGGATTCTTCTATAATTAAAGTAGGTGTACATAACTTTAGATACCCTGTAAAAAACCCTCCTTTTTATATTTATGTAAATATCATGGATAAGATTGCCCATTGTTGCCTCATTGATGGTGGTTCAGGCCCAAGTGTCATGTCTAATATTATTATGGAAGAGATAGGCTTGTCTTGTACAAACGAAAATGCCAGAAGCATGCTCTCCTATAATAGTCTACAACAAACAACCATAGGTGAGATTAAAGATGTAACCTTGGTTTTATGCGCTCATCCTGAGATAAGGACAACCCTCAACATTCAGGTGATTGATATGCCTGTAAGCAATTATTCAATTATCTTGGGGAGAGTTTGGCAAGCCCTAACAGGTGGATACCTCTCACTCGACGAGACACATTTATATGTTCCTTGGAATGGTAAGAACATTATAGTCCTTAGAGAAGCAAGAATCTCACCCTACATAGAAAATGTTCCACAATCTAGTGTAAACTATATCGAAGAAGACCCAGGAGTGTATTCCATCTTTGCTGAAGAAGATAATATTCCTTTGGAAAAAATTGATTTAGATGATGATTTACGGTATATGCACTTTGATGGTTCATGCTCTAGTGAAGGTAATGGGGCTGGTATTATCTTGGTTTCCCATGCAAGAAAATTTCATAATCTATCATACAGGTTGGAGTTTGCTTGTACAAACAATGCCACTGAATTCAAAGCTTTATTATTAGGCATTGAAAATTCCCTTAATCTTGGTTGTGGTCACCTTTTAGTTTTCGGAAATTCTGAGCTTGTTGTGAACTTGATACATAAGACATGCTCTCCTAGCAACAAGCTAATCGAATGATACTCCTAAAATATTTGGGCACTTGTCTCGAATATTCTATCTTTCAACATCACTCATGTTAAGAAGGAGTTGAATTCAATGGTTGATCAGTTAGCTGTCTTTGTAGCCTCTCCTAACCAACAACTCTTGCCTCACAGGCTTGATTGTGCCTTTCAATCTCTACATCGTCCATACATCCCTGAAAAGGAAGGATCTTGGAAGGCCATCCCTAACGATGAGAGCAATTGTGTTTTCATTCAAAATGAACCTCTTAAGCCCGAGGGGATTATATCTGTAGAAAATAATAAGATTCCTGAGGGCTTGACTCCTCTTGACAGTTTTTTTTATTTCAGTGTTGTACGCAGTAAAGAAAAACAAAAATAAGAGGAGTTACTGAAGAAGGTGATTGAAACCATCCTGCTGAACATTAGGACATTTGAACCTTCAACGGATGTTAAAATAAATGTACAATGTTATGATAAAGAAGAGATGAGGTTCACCGGGCTACTCAGTGAACCCCAAAAGGTTTTTTCTTGGTTTTATGAGGATCTTCGTGGTTTTGATCTTGCTCTTGTTTAGCATATTATGAAACTAGCTAGTAAAAAACAAGAACTTGTTAACCTTGCACTGGAAGCACCCTTTCAAAGGGATTTGAGATATTTCTTAAGGGTTGGAATGTTTTTTTCAACCCACCCTGAATGGATCTCAATTTGGGAATCGACCTCGAGGACCACTGGTAATATTAGAACTTGTATTAGTCTTCGAACTTTCAGGCAAGTGATTATGAGAAATCTTTTTTCCCCTCTCAATATGGAAATGTTCCTGGAACAGGTTGTAGAGTCACAATTAAAACCCTTACTTGACAGTCTGTTTTGTTACAAGAGAATCAAAGTAAAAGGGGCAAATGTTCACAAAACCAGTTTCATTACTAATTGTGATACCATGCCTTACAAATGTCGGATTTTTAGCTTACTTGATACAGGTACTAATTTTAAAAAACCTATGCCCATGACTCTCGATGAATTGGTCAGTCTCCATCTCTATCTTGATGATCTAATTGTGCGTGTCAAGGGACTAATGATTACATCAGATTTCCAAGTGATCGGTCCTTTCCAAATTGCTTTTGTCTTGGATACTAAATCTTATATCATAAAATATTTACATGAGCAATTGTTTCCCTACAATGCTAACAACCCTCACTTGAAATATTGCGAGGAACCAACATGAAAAGTTCTAATGCTGTCTGGATTTTGCCGTATACTAGTAGCCTAGCTATGCTTTAAATTTTTGTGGTTCTTTTCTATGCTTACAGTACCTTGATTTCTGCCTTCTAATTTAAGTTTTCTATTTTTGTTGTTTCCAATTGAGTCTTTTACTGCTGTTGTTTTAATTTCTGCATTATTACTTTTGTTGCGATTTTTGTCTTTATCATCTTTTAGGGTTTGGTCAAGATAGAATGTTGGATCAATTCTGCCACAGTGACACTCCTGCAAAGCATTGATTAGTCGATAACAATCAATCTTACACAACTGTTATGATGTCTCCTCTGAAGGGCCCTTGAAATTGTTACATATTTCCACTGTTGTCTTACAAGGAATTGGTTATTTCCCACTTCTTCTTGCCATGTCTTCATCCATTGAGATCTTAAGAGCAAGTCTATAAGTTTTCCTCCTTGAAAGTTAAGATCATATTCCAACTGAATGATTATGCATACAGTGGTAAAAACCCCTCATACTTAACACTTTTCATCAATTATTCCCAAATTCCTAATCATCTTTCCATTAAATCCGCTCACTTCCCCCTGTTGCATAATTATTCTGGTTATGTCTTCTAAAATTACTGTTCTTGGTCTGTGAAACCGTGAGTTATGAGTTCTAAATCTGTTGGAAACAATTTTTCTTGTGGAGTTTCCAGTTTGTTGACGATTAAAATTGTCAACGAAGTTTTGCCCACAAAGTTTTGCTAAAGCCTATTATTATAAAAGCTAAATAATACTAGTAGGTGGGACCCCCTTGAACTATTGAATATCAGATCTGTTCATTTTTTATGTTGTGATAATGTGCGACAGGGTTTACATGGTTGATGAGATATTTTGTTATTGGCTATGGTTTAAGTTTATGAATTATTGATTCCTTATATTACTACAACCTGTGCTATTCATTAATATCATTGCTATCCGTTCTTCTCGCACCTACACAACAAACATGTTAGTGAAATTACATGAAGGGCAGTTTTGAGAAAGTAAAAATACCATAACAAATGCACATAAAAAGGACCTAGTTCTGCAATACTACATGCGGACAATTGGAAGGAAATGAGAAGCAATTGCAAAAGGGAAGATTTTAAGGCTATCCTAAACTATACTACATGCATGAAAAGACTTAACGATTATTGTTTAACCCTAGCTAGCAAGTAAATGGATATGCATTTTTGATTGAGTTATGTGGTTAATACGCATATGGTATGAAATGTTGGTCGCACAATTCACAAGGTGATAGTGCTAATGGTTATGCAATTTTGTTTGAGTTATATAATAAGGAATTGGATATATGATGTGGAGAACGCATTTTGGCAAGTAATATGTGCAGATTCCAACACATAGTTGATTGATGGTGTTAATGAAGAACTCGTTGGCATGTACTAGTGAATTAATGCATTGTGGGTGGAGGCGACGTGCATTTACTGCACGTCACCTTTACTCCTCCTGTTAGCCACCACCCTATTCAGGCTATTGTTTGATCTTGCTGCTGGGGTTATGCTCTGAATTCTTAGCAGAGAGGAACCACTCAACCAACTCTTGTTTTTAAGGAATTTGATTATAGGTGTGTCTTTTTTGGCCATTCATGACTCTGATCTGGTTATGAAATGATTACTGGCTCAGGTGTATTGGTTTGTGTTTTCCTAAGTGTTGCAACTGTGTGAAATTGTGTTCTTGAATGAAAAATGGATGTTTCTTCCTGTAATAATATTGAGTTCGTGGAAGTTATTGGTCATCTTGGGTGGTAGCTCTCTGTTATCCTGGATGGTTTAGTTGGAGGGTTTTTGTTTTGTCTTGATGGATGGCTATCTTCACGCATTGTATTTAGATCCAACGTTTGGATTTTATGGGTTTAGTAGTTGGAGGTCCCCTGCATTACTGTGTTTCGTCACCTGGGCATTGGTTGATTCCACCACTGAGGGGGCATTTTATTCTTAACTCGACCCTGTCTTCACCTCAATACTATTGTAGTTTGAATGAAGAACACGAGGGTAATACCCTGCGTGTCTTAAATAATATTGCCAGGCCGAATGGGAGCCTCACCTTTTTGTTATGGCCCCCAGGCATGGATCATTGCCTATCCATGAGCGAATCATGGATGTCTCTGTGTGTGCACCATCGACCTCGAAGGTTTCAATAACATGGGGAGTTGGTTATGTTCCCCTTGTGTTGGCTACAGAGCAGACTCTTAACCCTCAAGTCTGGAGTTTTATAGAGAAGACTGTCGGGCCTGTCAAGTTTCTATGGGTTATTGTGGATTGAATGTATGGTCGATTACTTTGAATATAGACTCGCCGAGTTGGTCGTATGGTAGTCGTGTTGGTTTGGAATTTGGTTACTGCCTCTGTGATAATAATGACAAATCCTGCATTGTTATTAGCACCACTCATTTTACACAGTCGCGCTCCTTATGATTAATAATTCAGTATTGTTTTAAAGGAGAAGGACGCTGCCCCGATTCGAATCGATGTGTGGGTAGGCGTTGTTGTCACAACTTGTTAGGTCAATTGATTTTACGAGAGTGGAAAATTGGTTGTTTGGTACACAATCACTATTTTTTCCGCACTAAGGATATCTTGAATGTTAGCTGGCACTGGTGAAAATGTTCAACGTTGCTCGCACATGTCGCGTTGTGTGTTTGCACAATAAAATAACGGTCATGGTAACTGTGGGTTCTTTTGGGGCCGAATGATTATTGAATCAGATGACTGTAGAAACTATATCCTTATGATTGTTCGGTTGGATAAGCCCGAGTTTGCACAAACATAGTTGATCACGGTTGGACTAAACCAACTAATACTGTGTTAGGTTGATGACTCAACACAATGAATTGAGTTATTGCTGTGACTGTGTGTTTGGTTTTGTAAAATGGAGATGTTGCATCACGTTTTGTTTTGGTGGTTGTGCACTGTGTATAGTATGGACAACATGGGTTTCACAATGTTTTAAGCATGTTTATTTGTTGCAATCGATCATTTGTTAAGAAGGACATGTTGTCGAGACCTTGCTGTGTTGGATGGATGACACAGATTTTAAGTCACATTGAATTGTTTTTTTTACAGTGGCAGAACTACATTGACTGGGTGAATTACCCTGTGCATAGCTTGTGTCTAAATGGTGGATGTTGGTTGTATGATTAATTGTCAATTCGGGTGTGGCAATTTGGTCTTGATTATTTTGGTTACTGCCTATATATGTTTAACGAATATCATTGCATTTAAATGATAGGCCTGATTGCAGTGATAGTGAATTCATTGTTAATTTGAAAACATGACTTTTGAGTATTATTGTGGATTGAAGAAATGCATGGGCAGTGGTTGATTTTTATATTTTACAGATTGGAAATTGGTACTGTTCGTAAATTGTTATAAAATGAAAAGTATGTGAATGAAGGGGACACAACCTCTTACAAATTGTGTGGAATACATACTATCTTGCAGTAGCATTGTGTTGGATATTTGATTATGAACAGTGAACTAGTTAAATTGCACATGAATGCATCTCTTTCGCAACATGTTTTATGGATCACTTAATTAATTTCATGAATAGTAATCGTCTTTCTTCCCTTCCATGATTTCATTTTCCACTGATTACAAATCCCATCACCTTCCCATTTCATTTTTTCACTCCCTATTCCAAGATTGATTACAGTCAAAAGAATTTTGGTGTTAAGGCAGTTGGAAGTGGTGGTGTCTTGTGTGGATTGCAATGATGTTTTATCGGTTTGATTTTTAGTTGATTGTTGTTTTCATTGAGCAGTGACCATGTCGTTTCCCCCTCATTATATCATATTTTCGCTCAATACAACCCCCTCACATATCCCATAACCCTTTTTCACTCCCTTCTCATTGATTAACAGTAAACCAATTTGTATGGATTAGATTGCATGAGTCTGATACATTGTTGAGCCAAATCTATTTCATATTTTTAACAGTTGTCATGTATGGTTATTTAAAATACTATTTTCTAATAGATCACGCATGCAGGGTGGGTTTTTTTAGTCGAGGTAGCCATGGCCGAGGAAACAAAGGTAGAGGTAATTGGAATCGAGGCCCAAGAAGGCCCAGGTTCTCCATACATTTTGACGCTAATTCACAAGAGCTTGGACAATTGTTTCATGCCGGATTATTCAATTGGATTGGGCAGGGAATAGTCCAACCTAGACATGAAAGGCCTCCTTTCCAAGCCATGCAAGCACCCGGTATCCCTGTACCTCCTTTGTCTCATTACAACCCGAGGTCCCTGAAAATGATGGATGGCAGGACATTGTCCACCCGACAGTCTCCCAACATCATGGCTGGCCCAACTTGTCTTTTCCTACTCCTCCGCCGGTTAACCCCATTTCCCAAGCTTCCCCTTACCACTCACTAGTGAAATCCTCCCATGCTAGCAAGAGATTGAAAATTGAGGTCCACCATGCCCTTGATAAAGGAAAAGCCACTGCTACCCCCTCCTCAACCTCCAATGGCTCTGACAAATCCGTGTCTTCTTGAATGCATTTGAGGGACGATTGTTCCCACGTGATCAACGAGATTAGGCCCAAAGGCTCTGCAGATTCAAAGGCAAATTCAGGAAAATCAAGAGGTGACAACAACAATCAAGGAAGGGTTGCATCACAGACTGGGAAAAATGGCTTTTGAGTTATTATTATATCTATTGTTTTATGACAGTTGACTTCAAGGATCTTTGGACAACATGTTTATTTTGGATATATGAGTATTATTTTTGAAATAATTTCAAATTTCATGAGTTTAAATTACCAAAAGTGAATATGTTGATGGGAGGCACAAGGAGGTGTGTTTTGCTTAACTAATGGTTATGTTATATTTGTTATGAACTAAAGGGAGTCACAAGGGGTCCCACCTACTAGTTATTATTTATTTATGACCCTTATTATAATTATTACTCTTCCCCCTAACTAAAGTTAGTTGATTTTTTAATGAACTTAACTAATGAATTGGTTCAATTTATTCAACCAATTCTAATTTGTTAAAAGCAAAAGGAAAGGGAGGAACAAGAGTAGGATAGAAGTAGAAGTATGCTAAGGTTTTCTCTTTGAGTTTACATTGAGACAGTTCAATTTTCATTCATTCATATATTCATCACAACCTANGAATCAAATTATTCAGACACTTGTTTTTCAGAGGTGTTGATCTATCTTTGATAGTCTGTGTAGACTTGTGTGTTTGTGAATTAGTTTTCATGACTGATAAAGGTTATTGTGCAGAGTCGAGTGGGCAACAATCTATGGCAAGTTGATCCATATTTTAGAGTTCAGTTTTGGTTTTCTGTCAGAGGTCCTTTTGAATGTTCCATCGGAGATGTCTAAGTTTTACTTTGGTCCAAGATTTTTGTATGAGATTTTTTAAAGAAAATGACTCTTTGGTGAATTGGAATGAAACAAAGGATTGCTTTATGTCTCATCTTTCTTGATTATCATCTTGGTGTCTTTACTTCTGTTCTTACATTTATTTCAACAATTGTTTTATTCAGAAAATTACATAAAAAGTGAATTTCCAACAACCTTTTGTTGATAAAATACTAGCCTAAGCACTCGTAATTAATACTTGTGAGTTAGGATGTTATTTTTTGTTGGCTATAAAAATAGGGTGATATTCCCGTCTACTTTTCTTTAGCTAAGTAAATTCTGAAAATGCTTGAGTAAGATCATTTCATATCTTTTCCTCAATAGTACCTATGTCAAGCAACTAAGAAATCATGATATAACCGATGCACAGGCGAACAGTTGTAAGTCAGGTCCACTGTATGGGCAGGGTAACAAATCCCGGAACCTCGAAAGCACCGCCTCTCACAAAGGTAAGGGTAGTAGCAAGATCCCCATATATGAATAGATCCCCAAAAACATATCTGAAACTAAGAAGGTATCGGGTTGATATCCGTTCAACCAACCTCACGTGACCTCGTTCTTAGCTCCGGTGTAAGCAGAGCCTCCTGATATTATCGATTATACAATGTATTTCTCCACTCCCTGAGTCATACACATATGTTGATTTAATAGCCTTGGAGAAGTTTACTCACAAAATCCTATTCCAAGACTCTAAATCCTAAGCTAGTTTGTGCACTCTAGAAAAATAAAATCGCTACTAATCAATTTTAAATTATATTGTTACTTTTAGTGGCCTTGCTTACTCAAAAAGGTGCAGTCGTGAAACTAGTGATGGTATGACTCAATAAGTAAAATAAATGAATATGAATACAATGCAAAGTCCTAATTTCAATTCCTAATAAATGATATGCTTTGAAGATGTAATTCTCAATTTAGTTCTGCAATTCCAAATAAAAATGCAATCTTTCTTTACATGCACTAAGATCAATAATAAGGACTCAAAAGATCAAATGCCAACAATGTAAAATGCCTAATTTTTTTTATTTTCAATATAAAAGAATGAAAATGCAAGGACTGAACAACAACTTGTTATAATACATCTACTGTATGTAAACAGAGACAAACCAAGTAGGATATCAAGGAGAAAATACCCAACCCAAGATGCAAGGACAATCAAGTGAAAATGATGATAAGAAAGGCACCGCCCAAAAATTCAACCAAAGAAAGGTTTCCTATCATTCCATAGACACTTAACAATCATAACAGAGACCCAAGAAGACTCAACAACCCTCAAAACCTACCCAACAACCATCAAACCCAACAACCAAGCAACAAAGGGTGATGTATGTGATTGTTCAGGGGAAAAGCGTGTATATACGCCTCTTGCAGAAGGACAACACGCGTATGTACGTGACTATCGGGAAAAAACCTGCATATATGTATCAAAACACAGCCAGGTTAAGGAGAAGGATAAGAAACTCAGAATCAAAATAAAAAGAGGCTGTCAAGAAGTCATACGACAAGAAACTCAATATAAACAAGAGCAATCTAAGGAGAAAAACACTCCAAACCCTAGAAAAGAATATTTTATCCCCAGTATGGTCGCCAATTCTGTTACGAGGAAAATCTCTCTATGGCTAGGGGTAAACCACAATAGACGGAAATGGATGTAGAAATCAACTCTAATCTCAGGTATGATATATAAACAAATATGCTAGCAAGACAATATAAAATGCCTACCTTGTCCAGACGTTCGATGAAGTCCACAGTTGAGCACTTGACTGAAAGCAATACACCTGCAACTTGTCCTCAAGAGCCAAGAAACGCACGCATATGGTGATAATGTATAATATTAGCACATTCAATAACATAATCCATCAACATTCATAACAAATACGCCCATGGAATAACAATTCAAATACTTTCAAGATATTAATTAGATGAGAAAAGAGTATTTCTATTAAAATGTAATCAACAGAAGTGAATGAATTACAAACTTCCGTGTCGGCACGGTTCAGAACTGAGAAACTAAGTCCCTTCCAGCTGGTCCTCCACCAAAGTCAAGCTCATATAAGAGAGACAATGAGGTTCTCAATCAATTAGGGGAGATCTTGGGGGATGAACAATGTGTTCAGACTTAAAAGGACAAAGGGATGTAGACTCAATATGAAGTGAATAATTTCTCCAGAGTAACTTTGCTCTCAAAGTTGAATTCTTCTCCTCCTTTTCCATAGCTCAGATTTGGCCCATTTGTATCCTTCAAGTGGAACTTAAGGGTGAAGTTGGAACATTTCTAGTATATGGAAGGTCAAGGATCATGGATCTTGTGACGTGACATGGAAACCCGACACCATTTTTTAATTTTGGGCACAAATCCCAATGTATGCGGGATGTAGTTGTGGAACCTATGTATACACATGTTGTAATATAGGTAGGGCACATATATGTGGAAAAATAATGTTTTTAGCTCCGAGATTTGCAAAAAGGGACTTCAAGTCTGCATAGGGAAATGGAAAACAGATTTATGTGCAAGTTTTCATAGGGTGAGGCAAATCTTGCTATAACACCTTGTGAGAGACTAGGGGATTCTAAGGAATAAGGACTCTGCCTTATTGCACACCCCTTAGAAATATTTGTGAGAGATTGTCTCAGTCCACCCTCACGACATCGTGGACCTCTCGAACTAGGTAATCGTTAACCTACAATTCAAGCCATGACGAGAGTGCTAGTAGGATGTAACAGGGACGCTGCCACACCTCTACCTCAATATATTGTTTCTATGCATGGCCCCTTTACTCCTTATGTGAGTTTGATTAGAAAGCACCGTCAACCTGCATCCATTGACAAAACACTGTCAACGATCCATATACATAATCATACCAAATCAATCATATGTCACATATGCATAAAATGAATACTCAAACCCAACACAATCCACTCCCTAACTAAATCTGGAGTCCAAGGTAGTCCGTTGATGCCATTGACATACACAATATGTCAAGTGTCCCACACACTCAGGTAAAAATCATCAATAGCATCTGTCAATACATATATTTCAGATAACAATAAATCACAACCCATCAAAATCATCATGTAAAATCCATAGTCGAAATAAATAACAATGTACTATAATCGGATCGCTTGCACGCAAGTGTCCTCAAAGAATAAGTCGATAACATGTGCTTAGTAGAGCGAGATGTTATAGGTTGGGCATGGACACCATGTATTTTTCACTTACCAATGTTGACAATGCTCCCTCCACGTTGGAACTGAGCGAAGGTCTTAAAGAATTTTGTGTGGGACTTGTAAGTCAAATAACTATTGCAATAAATACTTCCCTGGATGCCAACATTGATAAATTGAATGAAGGATTAACAAAGTGCAGTAGAAATTAAAATGACATGAGAATCGATCTCAAAGCAATAGTGAATGGTAATAGAAGCCATGGTAATCTGGAGATTCCACGCCAATCTAAAAAAGGAATTTTGGACAGGTCACCAAGAAGTTTTCATGAGTCTCCTTCAAAGAAATCTCATTCACCTTCTTCTCCTCGAGGTCTTTCTTATTCTTCACCTTCCGATTCAGACGAATATACTACTACAACTGAAAACTCTCACAATATAGTTTATGATACCAACAACTAGAAAGATAACATGGAACTACACAAATCTAAGAAGTCTGAGTCGACATAAAAATAAAGGGATGATAATGATGATGGAGACTATGGTTATGGAAACAATGATTACAATAATAATAATAATAATAGAGACTCTGGCTATGGAAATGGTAATAATTATGAGAATTTTGTCCATAATGCTAACAATAATGGCAATGACGAAGACATTTGTCACCATATGCCATATTGGGAAGTTAACTATTTAGACATTGGGAATGGTTAAGGAAATTACACTTACGATCGTGTTTATTTACAACATTTAAATAATTCTTTAACCAATCACATGGATATCGTGCATGTCGTCGATGGATCTTATTTCAAACATAAGGATTATCGATGTCAATTTTCTACCTATGCCTTCCTCTTTCTCTTTAATGGAAAACATATTGCAAGGCTATACGTTGATCATCCTCCCGATATGTTTTCACATGAGTTATGTATTATAGATACTTGTCCTAGGCATAATCTTGGTCATGATGGAAATAAAATCAACACAATATGTCCAACATGTCACTTCAACTGCTCATTTGATGATGATAGTATAAAACCAAATGAGAGAGAAGAGAGGGAGGGTGTTAAGCCCTAATGTTGGCTCATTACCCCTTAATTGGGGCATATTAGATTAGTAATGCTATTTTATTTATGTCGGCTTTAGGCCATTAGTTGTAATTTAGATTAGTAATGTTATTTTTAATTATGTCAGCTTTAAGCCATTAGTTGTAGTTATACCTCTAGTCTCCTATATATACCAAAGGAGACATTTTCATTTGAATCATCTTATTACTTGAACATTTTAAGTGGGGTAAAGGAGGGTTTCCCCTCGAAGGGCTTATTATCTGAAATTATCTGGAGTTTCAAGGCGTTGAGTACTTTCCCGAGGGTTTTCCATGCTATATTGATGTTTGGTTCTTAACATATGGTATCGAGCTCAAGGTCTTGGGGTTTTATTTGCTTTATCTGAGACAGAGTGGAATTTTAAGCTATAACTTTTTCCACCTAGCGTTCAGAAGGAGAGCAGCTTGGAGGGTATTTATCGAATGGATCAAGGTACTTTGGGTTCAAAATGAATCTCGAGGCATTATAATTTAGAATTACATCTGGCCACAAGATAGGGTTATGGAATCATCACGAAATGAGTCATTGAGGAATTTTTACTATAAATTTTTTACGCTAGCACGTTTGGACCACGCTCTCGAGGAGAGAATTTCTGAGAGTAGTAGTGTATCGGTGGTAAAAAGTTCAGCTTAAGATAAATGCTTAAACTATAGATACACCACATTGTAAGATAGGGTATCGACTAGCCCTATTGACTAGTTTCAAGAAGATGTTCTAGGTAAAAACAATCATAACTTCTTCCTAGAATTATCCAAATTAGTGGAATTTGGTTGCATTGGATCGTGGACAGTGCCATGTAGTATTTTGGGTGTGCGGTTCAGAATTTTATATCAATTATTTTGTGCGGGGCATTCTATACAAGTGAGATCTCCTAGAAGGCCAAAAATGACAGAAGTTGTGAGGAAGTTACGTAAAATTCCCACTTGGCACATCAATTTTGATCAGACACGTGGCGTGCAGATTCCATTTCCATCCTCCACTCCATCCATTCCTCCGTTCCGTCCGGCTCCATCCATCCATCCATGTCCGTCCATCCATTCCATCCATTTCCATCCTTCCATTATTCCATTCCATCCATTCCTTCCATCCATCCTTTCCTCCATCTCCTTCCTCCCTTCATTTCCATTCCATCCTTCCTTCCACTCTCCATCCTCCATCCGGCTCCTCCATCCGTCCATTCCATTCCATTCCATCCGTCCTTTCCATCCATCCCTCCATCTCCTTTCCTCCTTCCTCCATCCTTCCGTCCATCCATCCCTCCATCCATCTTTCCTGTCCATTTCCGGCCATTCCTCCGGCCATCCTTCCATCCTTCCATCCATCCTTCCATCCATCCATCCTCCGTCCATCCGGCTCCTTTCCATTGTCCATTCCATTGTCCATTTCCTTCCTTTCCATTCCATTTCCTCCGGCTCATCCACTGTCCTTCCATCCACTGTCCTTCCATTTCCTCCTCCTGTCCATCCTTCCGTCCGTCCTTCCGCGTCCCTCCGTCCATTCCTCCGTCCCCATCCTTCCCATTCCTCCATCCATGAATTAACAAATAAAGGTGGAAACAATTAAGACCGGGGTGCTTTTTACAACCATTATCCATCCCAAATTATTTGGGAGGGAGGGTTTCCATGGATTTCATCAGGGGTTACCAAAGTCGAGGAAGGAAGAGTGTCATCATGGTGATTGTTGATGGTGACCAAGTATGCACACTTTTGTGCACTCTCTCATCCCTTCAAAGCTAGTATGGTTTCCCTTGGCATTCATGGAGGCAGTTCAAAATCTACATGGCGACCCAAAGATTATTATGGCGGCGAGAGATACCATCTTCATTGTTCATTTTTGGACATAATTATTTTCTTGTTTGTGTACTCGAGGTGAAATGTATCTCATCCTATCATCCTCAATCGATGGATAGCCAGAGATAGTGAACAAATATGCGGAAGGCCACCTTAGTTGCTTTGTCTACGATAAACAAACACAATGGTTCAAATGGTTACCCTTGGCGAGAATGGTGGTATAACACTTCCTTTCCTGCTGCAACAAAAAGCCAATGACACCATTTATGGCACTTTATGGATACCACCCTCCTTCCATCACTTCTTCTCTAAAAGAAAAATCTAAGGTTCAAGCGGTGGAAGATCACATAGAGAATCAACAACAAATTCAAATATTAAAGGACAGAAAAGCGACCATGGCGAGAATCATGAAACAACAGAGCGGATCAACATCGTAGAGAAAGAGGTTTTGAAGTAGGGGATTGGGTGTTTTAAAGACTACAACCATACAAGCAATGAGGGTCTCCCTCAAGCAAGCCAAGAAGGATAATAAATTATCACCAAAATGCTATGGGCCTTATAAAGGTGTTGCAAAAGATTGGTACTATGGAATACAAATTGGGTTGCCTGCATCTTCACGAGTACAACCAGTTTTTCCATGTTTCATGCTTAAAGAGGTTATAGGTGACAAGATCAGTTCAAACTATATTGCGAGAACTTGGCGAGGAAGGAAAAATCATATTATTGAACTGAAGCCATCACCGGACACAAATTAGCCCGGCTAAGGGAATGATCCATTCAATTATCTCATTAAAATGGAAATGCGGTGAAGATTACTTGGGAAGATGAGTCTTTTATCTGAGAAGCATCTAGAGTTGCTCAAGTGTTGTGGACAACACTTGTCTCAAGGGGAGGGGCATGTTAAGCCCCTAATGTTGTTGGCTCATTACCTTAATTGGGGCATATTAGATTAGTAATGCTTATTTATTTATATGCGGCTTTAGGCCATTAGTTGTAATTTAGATTAGTAATGTTATTTTAATTGCTTATATGTTGGCTTTAGGCCCATTATTTGTAATTATACCTCTAGTCTCCTATATATACCAAGGAGACATTTTTCATTTTGAATCATCTTGTACTTGAACGACAGGAGTGGGGTAAAAGGAGGTTGCCCCCCTCGAGGCTTGTACTTGAACATTTTAAGTGGGGTAAAAGGAGGTTGCCCCCTCGAAGAGGCTTATTATCTGAAATTATCTCAGTTTCAAGGCGTTGAGTACTTTTCCTGAGGTTTTTCCATGCTATATTGATGTTTGGTTCTTAACAAAGGGCAGTGGAAAGAAATAAGAGAAAGATAATTGTGGTGATTCTTTTCAACAACAACTAGCAAAGCTACCTTTAGTGAGAAATTCAATGTCTCCAATTTCACGAAAAAGACTTCTTCAAGATGTGGGTTTTAGAAGTGCATTTATGAAGTCTCACCCTCTATAAATTTCATGTCAGTTAAGTGAATTAGATGAAATGGATGCAAGTTTTGAATCACTTGATACTTATTTAAATTCTTTGAAAAGCCCCTCACTAGATGATCATTTTCATTGTAACATGTCACTCGTTGATCGTAGTCATTGTAACTTGTCACTAACTAATCGTATTGACATTCCATCTTCTCCTCTACTACCAAAGAAGACATATAATAATGATGTTGGGGTCCAAAGAAAATTTTCCCTCTCTCCATCCATCAAAGGCATTCTCAAGTCCCCTGGGCTTTCCTTCCCAATAACATGTAAATGTGATATATGTTTTTCTATACAAGTACGATTTAGAAGGTGAGTGAGTTTTCACAAAAACAGACGTGTGATATAGAGGCTTTAGCACACAACCTTTTGAAAGAAGTGAAGATAATGCAAACCATTGTTGAAGATACCTTTGAAATTGCTTTGTCTAGTCCATCATCTAAGTTCACGACGAAGGAGATAAACGAAGCTATTGCTAACGCTTTAGAAGTTGAGAAGACAAAAAAAAATGGATTAACATGATGTATTGGGACTGTAACCATTTTTGTAAAATCATGAAGCTTCCAAGTGAAAAAAGAACCAGCCTTTCGAGTGATCCTCAAAAGAAACAAAAGAAAATAATGTTTGCAGATGAAGCCGGTAAGGAGCTATGCCAAGTATAAAATGGTGGACCACCAGAAAATGGTGGTTGATCTATGAAAAAAAAACAAATCACATAATAAGTTGATTAATAACTTGAGCCCGAGAATTGCATAGTTAGAGGAGCAAATATATAAGTCTAAAAAAAAATAAAAAAATAAGGAGTTTAGATCCAAGCATTCATATTTACCCATGCTTTAAGGACGAAGTTTTTTAGGAAGAGATGACTTGTAATATACCTTATTGTATATTACATTTAATGTTGTTTGTATTAATTATACCATCAATGCAAAGTCACGTCCATTGTCTAAATGTGTGATTATATTCATTCGTGTGTATTTACGCACGTTGTTGTAAACCTAATTGACATTTAATAATACATAAATGAATATTGAATATATAAATTCTTATATATATTGAGTTTTCTTGCACCAAGAGTGTCCTACAGAAGCTTGAGAATCCTATTGCAATTGTTGGATCATGATAGAAATTTTGGGGTCTTGCAACCATTCTTGGTGAATGGTTTGAAGCCAATTTGCTATAATGAAAGAGAGGGAAAATAGGGACCTTTCTTCTTCATATTTCCTTTAAAGAGCATCAACAACCACATTTTCTTTTCCCTTCTTGTAAATGATATGATAATAATATCCAAACAACTTGGTCACCCATTTTTACTTCTCCGGGGATGGAATTATTTGTTACAGAAGATACTTGAGGCTACGATGACCAATTTTAATTTGGAAGCATTGCCCCAATAAATGAGGATGCCAGAGATCCACTGCATGAAAAATAAACAACATTACCTTTTCATAGGTTGATTGGCCCAAATGTCACTCCAAAAGTTATTTTCTAGTGAAATCCAAAGGTTGGCCATCTTGCACGAGGATTGCCCCAATTCCCTTCCCTAAAGCATCACATTCCAAGACTAAAGTATTGGTGAAGTCTAGTAGTGTCAGAAAATGATTCGTTCACATATCCTCTTTTAAGGCATGGAAGGATTGATCAACTTCTAGAGTCCAACTAAAAACATTCTTTTTAAGGAGAACAATGAGAGGAGATGCAATTTTTCCATAATTTTGAACAAACTTGTGATAATAGCTCATTACACCTAGGAAACCACACAATATTTTAAGAGTTTTAAGGTGAGGCCAATCCTTCATAGCTCCAGTTTTCTTAGGATTCACCCGTACACCATCCTTGCCGATAATATGACCTAGGCACTCAACTTTAGAGGCTCCAAAAACACATTCAGATTGTTTGAGATTTTTTTTTTTCTTAGATAGTATATTTATAACTTGATCCAAATGGGCAACATGGGATTTCCAATATTTACTATAGATGAGAATATCATTTAAGAAAACTAAGACAAAATGGTGTAGGAAAGGAAAAAAGACATGATTCATGAGATTTTGAAAAGTGGAGGGGGAATTACATAGGCCAAAGGGCATGACCAAGAACTCATAGTGACCCTCATGAGTTCTAAATGCGGTCTTGGGAATGTCTTCCTCTTTCATACATATCTAGTGTTAACTAGAACAAAGATCAAGTTTGGTAAAGTACTGAGCACCACTCAATTCATTCAAAAGGTAATCAATGAAAGGATTTTGAAATTTGTCTTTGATTGTGAGTTTGTTGAGGGCGCAAAAATCATGACACATGCACCAAGTTCCTTCTTTCTTGAGTACCATGACTACAAGATAAGAATAGGGGCTAGTACCAAGATGGATAACACTCGCTTCTAGAAATTCTTGAACAACTTTCTCAATTTAATTTTTTTGGGAAAAGGGATGATGATAAGGGAAAACATTGGGAGGAATACTACTCAATACTAGAGGAATGGAATGATGATGGACATCACGGGAAGGGGGAAGTCCACGTGAAGTGTTAAAAATATCTTGGTGTTGGGAGAGTATAGATTGGAGGTCAAGATGCACAGAGGGTGTCTCAACTGCTTGAATGGAATGGAGTTGGGAAATAATACAAGAATGCCATTTTTTTAGTATCTTGTCCATTATGTGGGAAATGATGATCTCATGGGAGCATACCGTGATTCCTTGGATCTTATATTGTTGTTCCTCTTATTGGAATTGCATGGTTAAGTCCTTAAAATCCATGGTGATGGGGACGAGAGTGTGTAACCATTCAAAACCAAGCACAATGTCACAACCACCCATGGCGATAGAAAACATATGAGATTTCAGGTGGTATTGACTAATTTGTAGGTGCACATTTTCACAACGCCCCCACATTTCATGGAACCACCATTGGAAATTATGATTTGAAATTTTTTTACTACACAGACATAGCAATTTATTTCTTGGGAAATGTGATGATGAATAAAATTATGGGTTCTGCCACTATCAACTAGGATGATGACTTTCCTATACTTAAATGTAGCCAATTAACTTGAGGGTTTGGGGAGAAAATATGCCAATGAAGGCATTTAGTGAAATTAATGGTTCAACTTCTGGTGGATAAGATGGAATAGTAAGATCATCTTCTTGGGGTAGCTCTTCCATAGGGGAAATATCAAAATCCTCATCAGGAACATCCTCAGAAATGGCCATAAAAAGCTTGTGTTCCTTACACTTGTGCCCCATAAAATATTTGTCATCAAAATTATATCAAAGACCCTTGAGTTGTCGTTAAAATATTTCTACCTGAGTTAATTTTTAGATCTTGAGAGGAGTGGCAGGAGGGGCATAATTGGTGGGTCTAGGTCGAGGAATAAAAGTGTTTTTTTTTTGGAGGAGACAACATGTTTGTTGAGGAAAATATATGAATTATCTTACTCAAGCATTTTCAAATCTTGCTTGGCTAAGGCAAGATAGTCAAGAATATTACCCTATGTTTTATAGCCTCAAAAATGTATTTCCCAATTCACAAGTATAAATTACAAGTGCTTAGGATGATTTTTTAAATGAAAAGATTGTTGCAAAATATAAAATTTTATATAATTTTCTGAACATATACATATTGAAAAAAGTAAAGGTGGAGATCAAAAGCAAAAGTAACCAAGACACAGATTAACACAAATGAGAAAGAATAGCAATCGCTTTATTTCATTCCAAGAAATCAAAAGTATCCTTCTCTTTACAAAAATCCTTGTGAGGGCATGGACCAAGGTCAAACTTAGATATCCCCGATGAAAACCATACAAAAGGACTCTGACAAGAAGTAAAAACTGAACTTTAAAATCTGGATGAGCTTGCCACAGACTGTTGCCAACTTGACTCTGCACAATATCCTTTATCAGTCATGAAACTCAATCCATAAACAAAAAAGTATACACAGACTATCAAAGATAGATCAACACCTCTGAAACAAGCATCTGAATGATATGGTTCAACTTTGAACCTTCCTTTCTACAATAGGACCCTGATGTCAAGAAGAGAATTAGGCATTTAATGAATTGAAGAATGAATGAAAACTGGACTATATCATGAAAACAAATGAGCAAACCTTAGTATTGCTTTCTCCTTCTATTATCCCCTTTTGCTTCCTTCTCATTTGGATTTTATGCATTCCAAATCAGTTGAAGTAGTTCAACTACCTCATTTATTTAAGTTAATTAAACTTAACTAATTTTAGTTTAGGGGAAGTAATAATAATAATAATAATAATTAAGGGTGTTTATTAAATAATAACTAAGTAGGGTCCAAAATATGCAAATAACCACATTATAAAAAAAAAATAGTTTTTTGTCCAAAACTTTCTGTAGTGCATCGTATTCAACAAATCAACCATAAACACATAAATCAAAATCCATATTTGCCACTTTGAGAGGAAATCCTTCTTTTGTCACTTCTATCCCCTTTGGACTTCCCTAAATTAGACTTAGGTTGGGTGGAACCTTGAGTATTAATCTCACTAATAACATGAGAGCAATCGTCCCTCAAGTGCATACAAGAGGACACTGACTTTGCTGAGTCACGTGAAGGAGATGAGGGGGAAGAAACAACTTTACCTTTGTCTTTCACATGGTGGGATTCAGGCTTAAGTCGTTTTCCAGCATGGGAGGATTGTAGACGTGAGTGTGCAGGAGCAATTTGAGCATTTGGGTTTACAGGTAGTGGAGGAGGAGGCAATGACAAGTTGGGCCAACCAATATGGTGGGAGACTGTCGGATGAACAATCTCCTGCCATCCATCATTTTCAGGAACTTCTGGTTGCAGAGATACATGGGGAGGCACAGGGATACCAAGAACATTTTGGGGTTGGAAGGGAGGTCTCTCTGGTCTAGGCTAAATTATCCCTTTCCCAACCCAATTGAAGAACCCATCTTGAAAAAGATGGTTCAACTCCTAAGGATCAACATAAAAATAAATTGAGAATCTGGGCCTTCTAGGCCCTCTGTTCCATTTACCTCTTTTCCTATTGTTTCTGCCATGACTGCCTCTGCTGAAGAAACTCATCATGTAAGCAACAATTAATTAGCAACTAGCCCTTAACAAACCATACATGACATTCTCTTTATATGAAACAAATTTTGGCTCAGAAATCGACATAAGTCCCATGCAATTCAATCCATAAAAATTATTTAATAATTTCCCAATGAGCAGAGAGTGAAATAGGGTTCATGGGATATCTGGGGGAATTGTAATAAGAAAAAAAGTGATATCATGACAGGGAGTAAGAACATGAATACTGCTCAACAATTCATTAAATAACTGATAGTGCAATCAATACCAAAATATATCAGCTTCCACCTATTTTTGTGTCATCTTTTACCATTGTCATACATAGTTTTACTTTTATTTGATTGAACATTGCATGTAAAAATGAAATTGGGATCGTGAGTGGGTTATAATGAGTGAAAAAGTGAGAATATGAGAGGGAATAATACAGATAATGTTCATAAAAATAAATTAAATCAAACAACAATCATAACTTTGTTCCAATCACAATCCAAAAAGCATCCACTTTTAAGACCAAAACCATTTAATTGTCCCTTAATTGCAGACAAAATACTTGTTGTCTTCAAAACAAACAATTCAATTTACCATAATTCTTCAATTATATCAATCTATGCATCCTATATAATAACTATGCAAATTTCATTTCCAACTCCACAGTAATATCATAACCATTCGAGCCACAGTCCCACATACTCTAATGTTGACCTTGTCCTTTTAAAACAAACATAATATGCACAATGATGCCAATTATCCATATCCAATGTTCAATTCTTGAAATCAAATAATAATAGACCTAGTACTAACCACCAACAGTCAACTTTCCAACACTGACTGACATAATCCACTTTCATCAAAACAATAATCATGCCTGATTTAATCACACACAGGTCTTCAACAATATAATTGACACCAATCTTGATTCGACACTAGTATTTAACCAAAAAACATGTAGCTTTGAGCTTGAGATTTGTGTACATTAACATGTATAGACTTCCCTTTAAAATAAATGCTCAATAAAAGACAAAGCCATATAATGCGTGAGGAGAACATAACCAAATCATACACCCAAGTGTCTCCTTTAAAATTGAGAGGACCAAGATCATGTTTGATGAACTAATCACACACACATGTACCTTTGAAACTTAAATGGAATCATGATCATGCTAGGATTTAACACAACTATGAGTGGAAAACCATAAGTTGACCAAATGGAAAGTTCTTGGGCTGTAGGTAACCCATACCCTATTCCTTTTCAAAACAAATTTATCACAGGGAGGAAATACAGAGACTCGATCAAGAGATGGTCTTTGAAGTCGGAGAGCTCGTGCTCTTTTTTTTTTTAAATTACCACAGTCATTTAACTCGTAAACCAAAATATTGACATAACCAAAAGGTTCCTGAGGGAAAATAGAAACAAGTTAGGATCAATAGAACCAAGTCGGGTTGTTTAGAACATTATTGTAGAGAGGTAATGAGAATTTGCTTAATCTTCGAAAAGACAGAGAGCTCGTAATCCTTTTACCTCCTAAAATAAGTTACCACCGAGAAGCAACCACAAGTAATCAAGTATATTCTTGGAAGAACAGAGAGACGTGCTCTTTTGAAATCACCACAGTCTTTTAACTTATAACCACAAAATATTGATAGAGCTAAAAAGTGCCCGAATAGAAACAAAAACAATTTGAGCTCAACCAGCCAGGCACACACAGATGTCTTTTAAAATTTATTGGAGAGAGGTAACGAGGGTTGGTATAAACAAGGAATAATCCTTGAAAACATGGAGAGACCGCGTCTGTTCAAAACACCAAAGACGTTTATAACCTTCGAAACAATTTTGACAGTGAGGTTTACCAGCATATCAGTCAGCCACTACAACAGAGATGAGAGGAGCGAACGGTTAAAACACTTGTGAAAATAATTCCAGAGCACAACTCGTGGCCACTCAACACATATACAGGATTCCATTTAATATTTTTGGAAATACAAATATTCGAGTGTGCAATGCTTCTGACAATAATGACAGTAAATAAAAATCCATAACAAATAATATCTCAAGGCTTGGCCAAACAAAGCAAGAACAATGCCACTGTCGATAATTGAATTGCAATCTGGAGAACGAATCACAACAAGGACTGAGATGAAAAGGGGTGACAACACTAATACCCAGACTGGTGTTAAAAACCCGCACAACTAAAACTCAGAGCTTGTTGTACCATTATCATAATTTTTCACAGAGAACCAGAATAAAAACCCAATTTGACTGACATTTCTTTTAACTAATAACCAATGCACATGATTTACAAAGAAATAACATCCATTCCTTTCTTTTAAAACACCAACATTCCACAATAATCATAGAGAACACCATAAACACATCATTTATACCCAATCAAAACTCAATAAAAACACATAAATCATGCAATCCTGAGCCAACAAATTGATTCATAATACAGAGGGACCATCATGGATGGAAATCAAAGGAGCCATACCTGGAAAAATCACTTCAAGGAAGAGTTAGCCTGTGTTTTCCCTTTCAAAGCCTGAAATCGTGGAGCTTCCACAACCACCAGAGAAAAATGCAACTATGGCTAGGGTGAAGGGCTCGAGGGTGGTTTGGAGTGACGTGCAGTAAATGCACATCGCTTCATCACATAGCCCTATTCAATTCAATGTACTAGCCATCCCATTACCATAACATCAACCATTAAATTCAAACACATATCCATTGCATAAATTCAATTCCATATCCTTTATATAGTGTGCCACTTGAATCATATCAAACTTTAACCATAACCATATGTTAAACATTGCCATATGTGTTTCACCTATAATCCTTCAACCAAGCACATAATATAGCATCTAGGTGCACCACTTTCCATTTGTCACTATTATATATACTTTAAGGTTTATATATAGTCTTTTTTCCATAACCTTAGGACTTATCCATAGTTGTTTTCTCTTTTTATTTTGAGCTCCCATCTCATCCTTTAGCATAAAAACATATATAAGATGTTAATCAATGTTAATGCATAACATAACACCTGTAAAAAAGCATAATCCTTATATCCATAACATTTCCTTGTATTGCGAGTGACCATCAACAACATTTAGCTATAAAACATCAACCAACCATGTTGCCCTAATGAATGAAAACAAGACTTGCATCATCAACTGTAGAAGGATGTGTAGGCATTATCATAACAACAACAAACATATAAGCGTAACACATCCATCATAGCACCTCTAGTCAACAAAGGGGTCCCACCTACTAGTTAATTATTATTATCATAATAAATAATAGATCTTAGCAATCATTTGCAGGTAGTATTCATCATTGTGATTTTAATCGTCAACAAACTGGCGAATCCACAGGGAAATCTGTTTCCAATAGATTAAGAACTCATCTTTTCTGGTTTTGTAGACCATGTAAATATTAGATCAAGAAAATAGACATCAGAATGATTATGCAACAGGGGGAAGTGAGCGGTTTAAGGGAAAAATGATTGGGATTTTGGGAATAACTCATGGAAAGTGTTATGTATGAGGGTGTTTATCCCTGTATGCATAATCATTCGATTAATCATGTGAAAGCATTCCTGACTTCAAGGAGAAATTTTTTCTAGTATGCTCTTTTGAATCTTGGAGTGGATGAAAGAAAAGGAAAGCAAAAATAGGGAATAAAACCAACTATCTTATATAACAACAGATGAAGCAGATAACAATTTCCATGATGTTTTCAAGGGGAAACATCATGACATCTGTGTAACCTGATTTTTATTGATTAACAATACTTGCATAATAGCGTCACTATGGAAAAACTGATCCAACATTTTATTTCTGACAAGAAACGAAGTTAATAAAAGAAATAAAATAGCAAGAAATAAAATAGCAGAAATGAAATAACAGAATTGAAATAACAGAAATGAAACAACAACAATGTAAAATCAAATCAAATAAAACAAACTATAATACATAAAACATTCCATACAACATTTAAAATTTCAAGTTGGTTCCACATAGTGTTTTAAGTGGGAACCGTTGGCGCTATAGGAAAATAATCGCTCTTGCAAGTCTTTTAGGATGTAGGAATTTGTGCCCAAGACAAAATCGATCTTAAAAGAACCCAGTCATAACTTTTGGAACTTTGAATGCTTTCCTCTATCAGCATGAGCTGAATCCCACAACAATACCTTCTCATTAACCTTAAATTTGACAGTTTTGGTACTTTTATTGGAATATCTTTTAACAGTTTGTTGTCTTCTCTTTATATTATCCAAGGCAAATGTCCTTTGTTCCTCTAAATCCAAAAGTGAATTCATTCTTTGAGAGATATCGAAAGAGTTTAATTCTTCAACTTGTAGCATTAGCCTTAGAGAAGAAAGTTCCAACTTGGTAGGCATAATGACTTCTTGACCATAAACAAGTTGGAAAGGAGTGCAACCAGTGCTCACCTTGGTGGTAGTGCGATCTGCCCAAAGGGCATAAGTGAGGAGAGTGTTCCATTGACGAGGCTTATCTTGAATGGGCCTCTTAATAATTCTAACTAGATTCTTGTTCGTAGACTAGGATTTCCCATTTCCTTGGGGATAATAAGCTAATGAGGTAAAATGTTTAACCCCCAATTTAGCTAGAAACTGGGTCAACTTAGCAGAAATAAAAGCGGGACGATTGTCTATAATAATTTCCAAAGGAAGACCAAATATGGAAAAAACATTAGTCTCAAGGAAAGAAATCACCTGCTCATCCTATGAATTCTTAAGTGGGACAACTTCAATCCAGTTCGTAAAATAATCTGTGGCTGTCAAGATAAACACTTGCACTGTTGAAGATGGAGGATTAATAGGACCAATAAAGTCTAGACCCCATTTTGAAAAAGGAAATTCAGGGAGGACAGGTTGTAAATGCATGGCAGAAAGACATTCTATCCCATCAAACTTCTGGCATTTGTCACAAGATCTTGAAAAATTATAAGAATCACGAAAGATTGAAGGCCAATAGTACCCTTTTCTGATAATTTTAAAAGCAATAGTTTTAGCAGAAAAGTAACCTCCTACATGAATAACAGAATTTGAAGATCCATGAGTCTCTTGTAACAATTTTTTTGATTCCTCATTGTTCACACAACGAAGTAACATACCATCAACATATATCCTAAACAAGAAGTCTCCTAAAATGACGTATCTAGAAGATTCGAGACAAAGCCTTCTTCTTTGATGAGTATCCAAATTATTTGGACATATTTGATTTTGCAAGTAATACACCAGATCTTTATACCAAGGATGTTCAACTACAGGAAGGATTTGATTGTCAATGTAAAACAATGTTGATAGAGAACTATCTTGTTCATCAATTTATTCACTTGCTTCAACATGCTGAGCTAAGTGAAGGGCTAAGTCACATCCCTTGATAGTTTTACAAGTCATGGTGGTTAGATCATGCTCATGGATCTTTGCAAGCCAATGTGCAAGCTTCCCTGAAGCATAAGTCCGTGAGAGTAAAAACTTGACAACAGGTAAATGGACTTTTACCAGTGTATGCTTACCTAAGATAAAGTGGCGAAACTTTTCAAGAGCTTTAACAAGAGCGAAAGCATGTTTTTCAATATAAGAATATTTAAACTCATCATCTGACAAGCTTTGACTCATGTAAGCCACTGGTTTTTCATTACTTTGGCCATCATATTTCATGAGGATAGAAAAAACTGATTCCTCTATGGAATTAGTATATACAACCTAAGTGGGCCTAATGGTTAAGAATATGTGTTTCCTCTTAAGAGGTCACAAGTTCAAATCCAGGGGGGGTAGGGTATGTATACCTCCGTAGACTTTACCAGTCAAATTGCTGGGTGGAGGGGGGTCCCTTGTTTCACAAACAAGGGGGTCTCATAAACCAATTTAGTGTGGCTTGGCCGTGACCTTAAAAATATATTATTATTATTATAATAATTTCTTTCTCAAAATCCATCTTCACCAAAACTAGTGCGGAACTGATTTCCTTCTTGATCCCTACGAAAGAATTTTCGACGTCATCCGTTCAATAAAAGGAGAGATATTGCTTAAAAAGATTGTGAATTGGTTTGAGCATTACAACAAAATAAAAAACAAACCTACAGACAAAGTTGATAATACCCATAAAGGCTTGAGCCTCCTTTTTGGAAGTAGGAGCAAGAAGATTTAGGATAGAAACAATCCTTTCGGGATATATGCTTATTCCTGGATCAGAGACAATGTGCCCAAGGAGCTTGCCCTTGGTAACACTGAAGATAGACTTAGAAGGATTTAAATAAATGTTTAATTTCCTGCATCGCATGAGAATATTTCTAAGATGGCCGAAATGATCTGATCGGTTTTTAGAATACACCGTTGAGTTATCAAGATAAATCTGAATGATTTTTCCGATTAAATCGTCAAAATATATTTGCGTATCTCTTTGGAAAGTTGCACCTTCATTAGATAACCCAAAAGGCATACGTTCATAAGAGAAATTTCCCCGACGTGTAATAAAAGTGGTTTTATATTTATCTATCCTTTTTACCTTGATCTGATTGTAACCAGAAAAACCGTCAAGTAAGGACATCATCTATGACCCTGCAACTTGTTGCAAAATCATTTCCATATTAGGGAGAGGAAAATGATTTTTTATAATAGCCCTATTTAATGCACGAAAATCAACGCATAATCTAATATGACTAGTCGCTTTCCGAACGAGAACCAAATTAGAAACCCACTCAGAATACTTAACAGGGAAAATTATACCAACTTTCAAAAGTTTTTCCAACTCCTTCTGAATAGTTGCTTCCAGTGCAACGTTAATGGGTATTTGTTTTTGACTAACTAGTTTTATGACCTCCTTGATAGGAATGGTATGTTATATAAGAGGAGGATCAAAACCACGAATATCCTCATAAGACCAAGAAAAAACATCTTGAAATTCATGCAATTTTTCTTCATCAGAACATTGGGCACCTATCTTAACATTCTTTGGACAATTGGGTGTCCCAATTTTCAAGGAAATGGTTTCACCCACTTTCCTTTTCATTTCCTCTTCTTTATGTTTTTCTTTGTTGCCTACATCACTCAATGAAAATGAACTCTCTAGAGGAGTCAAGCCCTTCAGAATTTTGTTATCTTCCATGGATATAATTTCCTTAGGCTTATAAGGTTCATTTTATATGAAAGCACATATTCTGTCATCACTAGGGAAGACCTACCACGACTCTACATTGTCATGGATATGAGGACGGTACAAATATTGAAAGGTGCAATCGGGTCTTTGTGGCAAAAGTTGTCGAGTAGGAGAGGCTGCAAAAACAATTAACCTGTCATCCATTGAGTTCAATTCCCTTTTAACATGAGTGATTTTGAAAGATAGCAAGTTCGAGATAAGTGCCCAAACAGTTTGGGTGTAACGTTTCATTAACTTGTTGCTAGGAGAATATATCTTACGTACAAGGTTTACAACAAGTTCAGAATCCCCAAAAATTGGAATGTGACCACAACCTAAATTATAGGCATTTTCAATGCCTAGCAGTAACGCTTCAAATTCGGTGACATTATTTGTTCAAGAAAACTCTAACCTATCGGAAAAGTTGTGAATTTTACCCACAAGAGAGTACAAGATAATGCCAGCTCCATTTCCTTCATTGGAGAATGAACCATCAAAGTGCATATGCCACATCCCATCCTCTATGTTGATTTGTTCCAAGGTAGTGTTGTCCTCATCTGCAAAAATGGAATACACTCCTAGGTCCTCCTCGATATAATTTACATTAGGCCCTGGGATGCTTTCTATATAAGGTGATATTCTTCCCTCCTTTAGGACTATAATGTTTTTACCATCCCGAGGAACAAATAAGTGTGTCCTGTCGAGTGAGAGATATACACCTGTCAAGGCTTGCCAATATCTTCCTAATATGATCGAGTAATTACTCACTGGCATGTCAATTACCTGAATATTAAGGGTTGTCCTTATTTCAGGATGTGCGCACAAAACCATGGTCACATCCTTGATTTCACCTATGTTCGATTGTTGTAAACTATTATAAGAGAGCATGCTTCTGGTGTATTCATTTGTAAAAGACAAGCCTAACTCTTCCATAATAATTTTTGACATTACACTTGGGTTCGAACCGCTGTCAATGAGACAACAATGGGCTATTTTGTTCATAATATTTACAGAAATAAAAACCATGGTGTTTTTTACAGGGTGTCTGAAATTATGTACACCTACCTTATTTACAGTTGAATCGTCTTCATCTACCTCTTCAGAGAGGTTGGCCACAATGGAAGCTTTTCCTTCCATGCAATTTTTTAGATGCTTTTGTTGCTTAGGGACGACAACCATGTCCAGGAGGGTAGCATCATCTTTAATATTATCCAATTGATTGAGAATGTTTTATTTGGAAGAGGGAAGAGGAGAGGTAGTTCATTGACAGTCAGGAATTTTAGAAACCTGTACAGTAGCAGTTGGTGAAGATGAGATTGGGCTAGAAGAAGTGCGAGGAGGATCATATTTACCTTTGGGAGCATAGGATTTATTCCTAGTATTTATGATCATAACATCCTCTGGTTCTTCACAATCTAGAACAATAATAGTAGTTTCAGGTCTTTTACCAAAGATTTTATCTCTGGCACTCTTCTTTACCTCACAAGTACTTTCCTCATGGTGTTCCTCGCAAAAGTTACACCAACTGTGAGGCATGATACCTTTAGGTTGAAATTTGTTTTCATTAGGATTCTTAAAGGGTGTTGAAGAAGAAGTTGAGGCCCCAGGAGTAAGTGAAGGGACATTTCCCTTCCGCTCATACACTATCATTCGATTATTCATGTCTTGTACAAGCTTTAAGAGGGCAAACATGTTCGTCTGTTTAACTAGATCTCCCTTAGGAAGTCATGTTCTTTCAAGCTGTTCTTCATACTCTAAACAAGTATGTAGAGCGGAACCAAGGTTGTCAATGGATTTTTATTCAAGCCTATGATGGTAGGGGGAGGGTAGAGCATTATAGTAATGCATAAAAGCGGCTTGGTTATGAGGGCGAACGAGTTCGGGAATTTGGTTATATAATTTGGTGAAACACAAGTTGAAAGACTTGATGTCTCACTGTATTTATAAGAAATATTCTTGTATTCCCATAACTTCTCAGTTGGGCTCTTGGACTACCCATAAGTATACTTGAACCAATAAACTAACTCTTACCAAGTGGAAAGAATCTTGGGAGGAAGATAAAAGAAATTGGCTGCTACGTTCCCTTCAAGGGAATTAACAAATAAGTGCATACAAGTGTCATTGTCATTGGCTTTTATGTTGTGACATGCATTAGAAAATTCCATCAAGTGTTCATTCATAGTGACCGTGTTATTCCCTGAAAACCTAGGGAGATGCTCTTTAAATTTAGGAAGTGGATGAGTATCAGGTGCTAGGTTAAGAGGAGAGGAAACATGCCATAGAGTAGTTGTAGCATATTCTTCAAACTGAAAGAGCCCATACTTTTTTATGACCTTCGCAGGGTTTATAGTAGATTGGACAGGGACTAGATGACTATATAATCTAACAATCACTGATGAGACTGAAGGTTGAGATGAAGAAGCACCTCTAGTGTCACTAGAGCCACCACTAGATGCCATCTTGTGAATGATAGGTAAAGAAGAAAAAGACGAACTGGCTGAATCAAACAAAGTTCTCTTTAAAGTACTTTGTTGGGATGACAAAACACCGTTTCTTATTCCTATTTCAACAATAGGGTTGATCTCAGGTGATAAACCTCTTCTTCTCCTAGAGATTATGGGGTCTAAGGACATGAAAAAAAGATAAAAACTTTAGGAAAAATAAAGCTATGGTTGATTCCTAGGTTGTATTTTCCTAGCTTCCCAATGTTCTCAGAAACTTATGTCTTGTTCAATCACTGCCCACGAGCCTTCAATCTCAACCCATGTATTAGCGGTCTCTAAGATGGTATTATACAAGGTTAAAGCAATGTTGGTTTGATCTTTAAGACCGAGCTCGATATTGGGATGCCTTGCAATAGGTACAATCATGAAGAAAAGAAACAATCAAAGAATCAAAAGCAGAAATATAATACATTCAATGATAATCAATCATACAATCAACTAGAGAGATATGTAAGATCTCCCCAATATGGTCACCAAATAAATGGTAAGGAAAATATATGAATTATCTTACTCAATCATTTTCGAATCTTGCTTGGCTAAGGCAAGCTAGTCGGGAATATTACCCTATGTTTTATTGCCTCAAAAATGTATTTCCCAATCCAAAAGTATTAATTACAAGGGCTTAGTGTGATTTTTTAAATGAAAAGATTGTTGCAAAATATAAAAATTTTATATAATTTTCTGAACATATACAGATTGCAAAAAGTAAAGGTGGAGATCAAAAGCAAAAGCAACCAAGTCACATATTAACACAAATGAGGCAGAATAACAATCACTTTATTTTATTCCAAGAAATCAAAAGTATCCTTCTCTTTACAGAAATCCCTGTGAGGGCATGGACCAAGGTCAAACTTAGATATCCCCAATGAAAACCATACAAAAGGACTCTGACAAGAAGTAAAAAATGAACTTTAAAATCTGGATGAGCTTGCCATAGACTGTTGCCAACTTGACTCTACACAATATCCTTTATCAGTCATGAAACTCAATCCATAAACATACAAGTATACACAGACTTTCAAAGATAGATCAACACCTCTGAAACAAGCATCTGAATGATATGGTTTATCTTTGAACCTTGTTGTCTACAATAGGACCCTATTTTCAAAAAGAGAATTAGGCCTTTAATGAATTGAAGAATGAATGAAAATTGGACTATCTCATGAAACAAATGAGCAAACCTTAGTATTGCTTTCTCCTTCTATTATCCCCTTTTTCTTCCTTCTCATTTGACTTTTATGCATTCCAAATCAGTTGAAGTAGTTCAACTACATCATTTAGTTAAGTTAATTAAACTTAACTAATTTTAGTTCAGGGGAAGTAATAATAATAATAATAATAATAATTAAGTGTCTTTATTAAATAATAACTAAGTAGGTGGGGCCCCTTGTGACTCCCTTTTATTCCTTTACAAAAATAAACACAATTAGACAACCAATTAAACATATGCCTCCTTGTAACTCCCATAAATATTTCCACAATTTGAATATTAAATATCAGAAAATTCAAATTATATCCAAAATATGTAAATAACCACATTATCCAAAAAAATAGTTTTTTGTCCAAAACTTTCTGTAGTGCATTGTCTTCAACAAATCAACCATAAACACATAAAACAAAATCCATATTTTTCACTTTGAGAGGCAATCCTTCTTCTATCACTGTTGTCCCCTTTGGACTTACCTAAATTAGCCTTAGGTTGGGTGGAACCTTGAGGCTTAATCTCACTAATAACATGGGAGCAATCATCCCTCAAGTGCATACGGGAGGACAATGACTTTGGTGAGTCACTTGAAGGATATGAGAGGGAAGCACCAACTTCACCTTTGTCTTGCACATTGTGGGCTTCGGTTTTAAGTTGTTTTCTAGCACGAGAGGACTATACAGGTGAGTGTGCAAGAGAAATTTGAGAATTTGGGTTTACAGGTGGAGGAGGAGGAGGAAATGACAAGTTGGTCCAGCCACGATGGTGGGAGATTGTCGGATGAACAATATTCTGTCATCCATCATTTTCGGAAACTTCTAGTTGCAAAGATACATGGGGATGCATAGGGATACCAGGAACATTTTGGGGCTGGAAGGGAGGCCTCTCTGGTCTAGGCTAAATTATCCCTTTCCCAATCCAATTGAAGAACCCAACTTGAAAAAGCTGGTTCAACTCCTGAGGATCAACATCAAAATGAATTGAGAGTCTGGGCCTTCTAGGCCCTCTGTTCCAGTTACCTCTTCCCCTATTGTTTCTGCCATGACTGCCTTTGCTGAAGAAACTCATCATGTAAGCAAAAATTTATTAGCAACTAGCCCTTAACAGACCATGCATGACATTCTCTTTATATGAAACAAATTTTGGCTCAGAAATTGACATAAGTCCCATGCAATTCAATCCATAAAAATTATTTAATAATTTCCCAATGAGCAGGGAGTGAAATAGGGTTCATGGGATATTTGGAGGAATTGTAATAAGCGAAAAAGTGATATCATGACAGGGAGTAAGAAAACGAGTATTGCTCAACAATTCATTAAATAACCGACTGTGCAATCGATACCAAAATATATCAGCTGCCACCTATTTCTGTGTCATCTTTTACCACTGTCATACATAGTTTTAGTTTTATTTTATTGAATAGGGCATGTAAAAATGAAATTGGGATCGTGAGGGGGTTATAATGAGTGAAAAAGTGAGAATATGAGAGGGAATAATACATATATTGTTCATAAAAATAAATTAAATCAAACAACAATCATAACTCTGTTGGAATCAAAATCCAAAAAGCATCCACTTTTAAGACCAAAACCATTTAAGTGTCCCTTAATTGTAGACATAATACTTGTTGTCTTAAAAAAAACAATTCAATTTCCCAAAATTCTTCAATTATATCAATCTATGCATCCTATACAATAACTATGCAAATATCATTTCCAATTCCACAGTAACACCATAACCATTCAAGCCACAGTCCCTCATACTCTAATGCTGACCTTTTCCTTTAAAAAAAAACATAATATGCACAGTGATTCCAATTATTCATACCCAATGTTCAATTCTTGAAATCAAATAATAATAGACCCAGTACTAACCACCAACAATCAACTTTACAACACTGACTGACATAATCCATTGTCATCAAAACAATAATCGGGCCCGATTTAATCACACACAGGTCTTCAAAAATATAATCGACACAAATCCTGATTCAACACTAGTATTTAACCAAAAACATGTAGATCTGAGCTTGAGATTCATGTGCATTAACATGTACAGACTTCCCTTTAAAAGAAATTCTCAAAAAAAGACAACGCCATATAATGTGCGAGGAGAAAAAAAACAAATCATACACCCAGGTGTCTCCTTTAATCTTGACAGGACCAAGATCATGTTTGATGAACCAATCACACACACAGGTGCCTTTGAAACTTAAATGGAATCATGATCATGCTAGGATTTAACACAACAATGAGTGGAAAACCATAAATCGACCAAATGGAAAGTTCTTGGGCTCTAGGTAACCCCTACCCTTTTCCTTTTCAAAAAAATTTTATCATAGAGAGGAAACACATAGACTTGATCAAGAGATGGTCTCTGAAGTCAGAGAGCTCGTGCTCTTTTTTTTTAAAAATTACCATAGTCATTTAACTTGTAAACCAAAATCTTGACAGAACCAAAAGGTGCCCGAGGGGAAATAGAAACAAGTCAGGCTCAATAGAACCAAGTCGGGTTCTTTAGAACTTTATTGCAGAGAGGTAATGAGAGTTTTCTTAATCTTCGAAAACACAGAGAGCTCGTAATCCTTTTACCTCCTAAAAGAAGTTACCACCAAGAAGAAACCACAGGCAACCAAGTATATTATTGGAAGAACAGAGAGTCGTGCTCTTTTGAAATCACCACAGTCTTTTAACTTATAACCACAAAATCTTAACAGAGCTAAAAAGTGCCCAAGTAGAAACAAAAACAAATTGAGCTCAACCAACCACGCACATGCAGATGTATTTTAAAATTTTATTAGAGAGAGGTAATGAGGGTTGGTATAAACAAGGAATAATCCTCGAATACACAGAGATACTGTGTCTCTTCCAATCACCAAAGACATTTATAACCTTCGAAACAATTTTGACAGTGAGGCTTACCAACATATCAGTCAGCCACTACAACATAGATGAGAGGAGTGAATGCTTAAAACACTTGTGAAAAGAATTTCAGAGCACAACCTATGGCCACTCGACACATATACAGGCTTCCATTTAATAATCCAGGCAATAAAAATATTCGAGTGTGCAATGCTTCCGACAATAGTGACAGTGAAGAAAAATCCATAAGAAACAATAGCTCGGGGCTCGGCCAAACAGAGAAAGAACAATTCCACTGTCGACAATTGAATTGCAATCTGGAGAATGAATCACAACAACGACCGAGACGAAAAGGGGTGAAAACACTAATACCCAGACTAGTGGTAAAATCCCGCACAAATAAAACTTAGAGCTTGTTGCACCATTATCATCATTTTTCACAGAGAACCAGAATAAAAACCCAAGCTGACCGACATTTCTTTTAACCAATAACCAATGCACATGATTTACAAAGAAATAACACCCATTCCTTTCTTTTAAAACGCCAACATTCCACAATAATCATAGAGAACACCATAAACACATCAATGATACCCAGTCGAAACTCAAGAAAAACACATAAATCATGCAATCCTGAGGCAAAAAATTGATTCATAATACAGAGGGATCATCATGGATGGAAAGCAAAGGATCCATACCTGGAAAAATTTCTTCAAGGAAAAGTTGGCCTGTGTTTTCCCTTTCAATACCTGAAATCATGGAGCTTCCACAACCACCAGAACAAAATGCAACTATGGCTAGGGTGATGGGCTCAAGGGTGGTTTGGAGTGACATGCAGTAAATGCACGTCACTTCCTCACCTGGCCATATTCAATTCAACGTACTAGCCAACCCATTAACATAACATCAACCATTAAATTCAAACACATATCCATTGGATAAATTCAATGCCATATCCTTTGTATAGTGCGTCGCTCGAATCATATCAAACTTTAACCATAACCATATGTTAAGCATTACCATATGTGTTTCACATATAATCCTTCAACCAAGTGCATAGTATAGCAGCTAGGTCCACCACTTTCCATTTGTCACTATTATATATACTTTAAGGTTTATATTAAATCTTTTTTCCATAACCTTAGGACTTATCCATAGATTTTTTCTCTTTTTGTTTTGAGCTCCCATCTCATCCTTTAGCATAAAAACATATATAAGATTTTAATTGATGTTAATGCATAACATATCACCTGTAAAACAACATAATATTTATATCCATAACACTGCCCTGTATTGCGAGTGACCATCAACAACATTTAGCAATAAAACATGAACCAACCATGTTTTCATAACGAATGAAAACAAGACTTGCATCATCAATTGTAAAAGGTTGTGTAGGCATTAACATAACAACAACAAACATATAATCATAACACATCCATCATAGCGCCTCTAGTCAACAAGGGGGTCCCACCTACTATTTAATTATTATTATCATAATAAATAATAGAGCTTATCAATCATTTGCGGGCAGTATTCATCGTTGCGATTTTAATCGTCAACACTGGTGTGCTCCCTTGGATCATTTATTACCTTCAAACCAAGTCTAGGGGCGAGCCATTAGGACTCGTGCTCATATTTCATCCTTCAAGCCACTAATAAATCATTCCCTGAAGAAGGCATCTGATATGCCCTATGTTCTAAAATCCAAGTTCTCAAAGGCAATGATAAAGTCTTCCACTATGCCATATTGTTTCAACTTGGTCAAAGGACCCAAATGGTGATTATCAATGTCAAAGCATTGCTAAATATTGGCAACAAGTTTTGTCCAAGAAACATACCCTTAGTGTCAATTTTTATTCCATTGCCACCATTTCCATCATTCAGGATCCAAATAGAGGACACCGTAACGAAGTTTGGCTAAATCATGAGTAATTCCATGCAAAGAGAAATAATGTTCCATTTGAGTGACCTAGCTCGTGGGATCTAAGCCATCAAATTTGTTCACCTCAATTCTATGAAGATGCAATTCACGATGAGGGTGATTGGAATGAAGTTCTTGAAAATGGGAAGATTCAAAATCTCCGTGGTAGGAAGGTTGTTCAGAGGAGGTAGGGTTCATGGACTGGCTCATCACTTTGTTGAGTTTGTTTTTGATAGTGGCATATTGGTCCTTGAGGATGGGAGATTGGTCCTTAAGGGTCTCAACAAAGGAATTGAGTGAGATAAGGTTGGGATTGTGTTCTTGATGTCCTGCTTGTTTTGGGTGTTGTTTGTGAGAAAGGTAGTGAGTTCCTTGTTGTGGGTGAGAGCCATTTGTGAATAGGAAAAAATGGGTAGGTGGGCATTCACATAAAAAAATGGTTACAGGTGAAGGGTACCATGACAGGAGGGGAGAAGAGAGGAATCAAATGGGATAGGTGGAAAATAAGGGTGTTGGGAAGGGTGGGTGGGTCAAAAGAAAAAAAGCTTACAAGTGATAGGTATCATGACTATCAGGGAGAAGAGAGGAATCCAATGGGATATGTCCCCAATAAGGTTGTCAGTGGGACAACTATAATCGATTTTTTTTTACTCTTGTGAATTTATACTCTGGCCTAAAGAATACTGGAGTGACGAAATGTCCAAATTGTTAACATGGAAAATTGTGTAGGAATTTTGCAACCTAGATGTAGGAGGCGGGGTTGTGCAACAAAAGTGCCTCTTTGTTGTTGTTTTGTTTTGTTCCTTTCCCAAGGTTTAGGGTTTTCAAGGTTCCTATAGATAAGGGTTTTCCCTATGCTATAACTCTCTGATATACGTGTGAGGTCAAACAATAGTACTCAATCCAATATCTCAGGGCACCAACTAAGGAGGCTCAACCCTACCCTTAGTTGTACTACTCAATTATCCAGGTACTAAAGATTAGTCTCCCCGAGTGTTGTTCTCAGTGCCACCATAGAAATCAAGTGAATGATAGGTTGATCGAAATATGGTTTCAAGAGACCTAGGTGACTCCCTATATATGTGAAGGTGTGTGGGAGTGATGGTCGTGTACAAGTATTGTCTAATGTGATACTACTCGAAGGGGTACCAACATGGGTTACAGAGGTTTCCAACAAGGTGAAACGTTTGTTTCAAGTAACCCGTGAAACCGTCTGTATTTCCTATGTGTATTATTCCACAACCATATGTTTACCCGCTAAACGACATATCTCTACACTTTAAAGATGTTGGCAGTACAAGTCTCTACCCATAAAAAAAATTGTCCAAACATATATGCAGAGGAAAGTGCTTTGATAACACTTGTAAGGTACCATATGTATTATATAAAGTAGGAACATAAATACCACAAAAAATACTAGCATAAAAACAATGATACCTTTATTGATAGAAATCCAATTTCATTTACCTCTTCAAGGGGGCAATCTCCAACAGAACAGAGCTCTGTCATAATAATTCTCAAGACAAGACTTTCCCATGCCTTCTACTCTTATTTGATATTAATTCTATCTTCTAAAGAACATTCTAGAGGAAGATATTTTTATAAATGAAAGCTTCTATTAAGTCTTCTTACATTAGAATTGTTCACATTATTATATAGGCCTTATTTACTAATGTCGATGTTTATTACATAGAAAAAATATCATTCTACCTACATGAGGGATTAGGGAGGTTAGGTCCCTAACAACCTTCTTACATTTATTGCTTCCACACTACTACATGGGCCTTGTTTTCTAGAAATGGCCTCCATACATAACAATACATAGCCACATATCTATTATTATTTCCATTGGGTACCTCCCTGGGTATCCCATATTCCCCCCACTAGGTATACTACATATATGAGAAGAGTCATACAATGGGTCTTGGAAACTGGTGGCAATTTTAGTTGTAATTAGGTATTCAATCAAACAACTATATATCTCATGAATCATATTTAGAACAATCATAAGTTCATTCTCACATCAAAACTTGGGCTTGAATCAAATTGTATTCCCACCAACCTATCCTTCTAAATTGATCAATTACAACCATTGTTAAGTTAAGCATATGATTCCCACATGCAAATTATATTGCACAAAATGTATCATCCTTGCATTAAGAATAAGATTAAGAATAAGAATCCATGTATTACAAAATGGCACATCATGCCCATAGTACATAAGAACAACTTGTGCTCAAAGAACAAAATGGATAAGTAGTTCCTAGATTACAAAAAAGGTAATTCATGCCTAAAGTACAAAGTAAAATGAATAAAAATTCAATGATCCCCACTTCCCATGTCACTATCACAAGTGCCTCTAAAAAATCAATATTCCTCTTCTCTATGCCCAATGAATTCTGAAATTGCTTGTATCAAGGATAATTGTTCATTTATGGAATCAATACATGAAACATGATTTATAAGTTTTAACCATCTTAAAAATTGGCATACATATATGAATTAAAATTGCATTTCAATAAAACAAAAACTCATTGCACATGAGTAAATCAATCTTAAGGGTAGTGTGAAGCGAGGTAGAGCCATTGGTTGAAAATCCTGCTGCAAGGCCATAGTAGTGGATGCATCAATAGTTTGTGAAAGAGTCTATATAATAACATACTACAAACACATGACAATCAAACAAGTTAGAGTAATTTAAATTAATATTTGAAAATGATGCATGTACATACAATAACCTTTTGTTTGAGAGCAAGGGATACATGTACCTAAGAGATCAAATGTGCTAGCATGCTTGTCTCTCCAATCATAGGCTACTCCGAGACCACAAAAATGGATGCCTCAACAATTGATGCATCAATGGTACATGATTGTTGTGGATGATTAAGTGTCTGTCCAATAAAGAACTACAAACACATGCTAATCAAACAAGTTAGATACTTTTAAATCAATATTTAAAAACGATGCATGTACCTACAATGAAATTTTGTTTGAAAGAGGGAGATACACATACTTAAGAGATAAGATGTGTTGTAATTCCCATTCCTCCAGTCATGAGCTACTCTGAGGATAGAATAATGGTTGTGTTAGCACATGTAAATTTTCAATTTGTGATTTGGCCTAAATTGTTCTTTACAGGGTGATTGTATTAAGTGCATTGAGGTTAAAACCTCCAGGTTCATTTGAGAAAATCTTGCAGCAGGTGGAGGTGGAAAAGACAAAAAAAGGAAAGCTTGATCTACTTGTTGAAGAAATAGAGGTTTGACTCCCTGGAGTCGGTTCACACATTTTTGACATTTTTCCCTTTTTGTCATGGAATGCATCAAAACCCTAAAAACTAATTCTAAAGTTGCCTTTAAATATCATATACCTTTTTACATGGTGTTTTTGATCAAGGATTGATCATTATAGATGGTCATAACACACATTCACTATGTTTTGTTTTTGGGCCTTTGGGATTTTAGTCATGAGTAAGAAAAAGAAAAATTTACAGTGGCACAACAAGGCCTGTTGCACAACTATCTTAATGATGTTTTTGGGCAAGAATTTGAAGTCTTCCTTGAAATTTTTTCAATCCAAGTTCTAATCATTGAGACGATGATAAAATAACCACTATGGATGTATAATTAAGAACAAGTTATCAGTCAAATGTGGTTTGACTTCATTTTTGCAATGTTAAGGCACATTAGGGTTTTGAAGTTTTGAGAAGCAAATGACGTTTTAAAAGAGGATGAAGTGGTCCTAGGGGTGCCTATCATCATATTGAGTGTCAAACATCAATAAATGTCCATCAACCATCATTCAAATTCAAACAACTGAAGAAATGGTGAAAAATGAGTCTTCTTGCACAAAGTTTGCAGGGCACGTTGCACAAATGACTTTTTTAGCACTCAACTTCAAGCTCGGTTTATGAACAACTAGAGAATATTTTTGAGAAACCCAAAGAGGTGTCTGTAAAAAATGGACCAAATAACCAAATATTTACAACCCATGTTTCCATATTTAAGCATTTAATGATTTCTTGTTTTATCCATCATCTTTGGGCGCAGATTATGAGAATATAGAGATGAATTTTTGAAAACCCAAGGAGGTTTTTGTCAGGAACAGAACTAATAACAAAAAACTCTATCATTTTTTTCACAAATATCATGGTTTTGAAGATATGAAATGATCTTTGAGGCCTATTTTCCATAATTTCGCCACACCAAATTTCTTATCGGTTACCGTTGCACAACAACCTTGCTGCGCAGCTGTGACAGAGCGTCCAAAATGTGTCCAGATCAACATGTACATGTCAGAAGAGGCACAAAGTCATATTCAACGATCACCAAGGTCAAATATCACCATATCAAGGATTCAAACACCTTTTTTGTCAAGTGGTTATGATGTAATTAATTAGTCAATGTTGACTCCTTCCTTGTAGCAGTTTGTTGAAGATTTTGTTGCTAAAATATATGTAATTGTAGATAATCTTAGAATAGTAGTTCAATTCGAATTTGGAAAGTTAGAAATACATTTTTGTATATATTTGATGGAGCTACATTAGCTTAGGGTTGGCTGGTGAGTGTATGAGAGTTTTCATTAACTGATATTGTAAATAGTTTTGAGATTAATGAAATTTGTTGAACCAAATGTGTCTGGATTTTAACTCCAGAGATTCATGTGATTGTATAACTTTTTGCTTGTGCTCCTATAGTATTCTTGTTCTCACTTTTGTTATTCTTTAGTTAGATATTTCTTCTTTGATGTTTATGTATCATAATTCATCTACAGATTGATGTTATGCTGCATATAATTTGTTTTTCTGTGATTCTGCTATAATCTTCTTGGGATTCATCCCTAATAGATGCCCTAATAAGTTATTGTTCTCTCTCTGATCCTTCTACTACAACGATATTTACTAGCTTAAAGAGTACTTTCTATCTTGCCTCTGGGTGATTATTTTCCAAATTCACCAAGTGTCCAACAAACTATCATTGATATCCCTTCCAGTGACTCCATTACCCAATGTAATTTCTACCCACTTTTCCACCAACTCTATAAATTCAACCTTGCTTTAGAGATATAGCCTTTGGACAAAATTCCAAATCAATCCTTTCAGTGATTGATTTGATGAGAGAGAGACCTCTCTGGTTGGAAGGGCTAGCTTCCAACCCCAAGTAGGTTTGAGGTTACCTCTGTGCCTATTTCCTCCTCAACCAAGGAAATCACAGAGTGCTAACAGGTTGCATCAATAGTAGATGACTGCTATGGAGGGATAAGAGTATGTCCAATAATAGACTGCAAACACACACCAATCAAACAAGTTAGATTCATTTAAATTGATGGTGGATGGAATGAAAATTGAAGCAATGGTAGATGGATGTTATACATGCACAAGAGTCAATCAAACAACATAGATACTAGAAAGTCAAAATTTCAATAATGATGCACTAAAAGATATGAAAATGATATTATTTGTTAGTCCTACTAGGACTTCAAAATGATTGGATTCATAGATGCCAACACATACTCACCATTAAGCTATACATAAAACATTAGCAACACAATTACATATATTTGTCTCCAATTGTAGAAAGATAATAACTCATTTGATAAATTAAAAAATATTATCATTACCTACATTGGTGAAATAGAAAAATGATATGGAGCATTGACTGCTACATTTAAATGCATTGATGGAGGGGGAGGTCTGTGCGATGGAGGAGTATCATTGGATACCAATTAAACACGTGAACTAAAAATGTTAAAAATATTATCAAAAAATTAATTATGAAACAAATCCACGCGAGTTGTTAAATATATCTAAGAAAATATGTATATATTGATGGACTTACACATCAAAGGAAACTATTAGGAGGAAAACTATAGGAAAACCCATAGCAAGTTCTCCTGCATGATGTGCATTGATGTGGGAGTGGATGATGATTTGTATCCCTAGCCTCTGTGGTATCAAATGAATCATTTCTATCATGAGTACCATTAGGTGACTCCTCCCTACCATGAAAAATATTGGATGACTCTTGCCTACCATGAGAAGGATTAGATGACTCCCTTGTGGATGTTCCCTTAACCAAACAACTCTCAACAAATGTGCCATGGTGGACCAATGCTCGTGAAAAATTTAAAAATGCATCCGTTGTGTTATCGAGCAAGTTGGGTGTAGGAGGATATAAATGGGGAGGATTTTGGGGGCAAGCAAGGCGATGTGCACAGATTGGATCAACTCTTGCATTATGTCTATCCTAGGGAATCCTTGCTACAACCCCTCGAAAGGATAAATTATCAAAATGATTGACATGTTTACCTGGGATAACTCGACATACAACTTCCTAGGGGAGTACAATGACATGTCTCTACTACTTTGAGGGTCTTCATCGAAGACCACGTACCATTGATCCATCCAACTTGTCTTGATATATGGTTATATGCACCATTCAACATAAATATGTGATCTATTAGTATTGGGAATCAAGCTAATGCTAGGGTCACGAAGGAGGAAGAACATCATGTCTTTTCTCATTTTTAATTTTTTCACATCTTGATCAGTAAGTTTGTTTGCATAAAAATACCTTTTCACCTCCCTATACGTAATGTCAGATAAATCTCCTTGGGAATTGGAAATCATGTCAATGATAAAGTCAAGTGTTTTCACAAATGAGAGACATAAATGATCTCTATCTCTCTCTAAACATGGAACTTAGACATCTCTAAGTCACCATTTCCACCAAGATCTCAACATTATGATTTTCAAGAGGGTTAGGATCTTGATGTTCTAGGTTTCCAATTCTACCTCTCTGATTAGAGGCTTTTGGCTTTCATGTCAAGGGTCAAGGTTTTAAGGGTTAGTAATTTGAGAATTGTGATTTTCAAGGTTTGGGTTTCTATAATTTCCCATTAAAAATAAAACAAGATCCATTTTTAAGATACGTAATGTTTTGATTAAACACAAATTTTCATTGTGGTAACAATAAGAAAGATAAATGAAGGATTTTAGGAGTAAGAAAAAAACCTTACCTCAACAATGCTCCCCATAGAAAATTGTGTGATGCTCATCAATTGGGGTGGCTCTATGCTCGATTGTATGGTTGTGTCATCGAGGAGTGGTACGGTGGTGTTCTCCATAACTCCTTTACATCTTTTCTCCTTTGCATTTTCTCTAGTCCCAATGCCACACTTGAATGAGAAATAGGAAAAACCCTATTCTTTTTTTTCTTTCTAATGTACATAATAACATGTACATATTAAATATCAAATATAACACATATGTGCTTTATAATGCATATGAATTATATCATGTATGTGTTTTGTAAGCCTAGTCATTGCCTTGGTGCTAGTCTTGACATCCCCAAGGCAACCATCCAAAATGTATTTGCATTATGGATATTGATAATGTGGATGCATTTTAGAAATATGTGATGGCCCAAATTAGTGAGCTCAACTTCGTGCACAAACCCATATATCTTGTCAATCCATTGTTAAGTAGTGTTGGAAGTAGACATTCACTCATCCGTCAAACACAAATTTAGTGATCGTCCCATATTTTTCACCCTTCAATTGATATTCACATAATTTAACATGGTTAATTTTAAGTTTATAAAATGCCATCGAGTCTTTATTTTAAGTTCACAAATATTTATAAATTGACATTTAAAAAAGAAGAAGAGATTAATGACTGTTTCATAAGGTTCAAAGTAATAGAATCAAAGGAAAAACAATCACATTTTTCAATATAAATGCAAATAGAAATTAGCACAAGGTAAACTTAAAAATCACAAATACTATTAAAATTTTTAATATAAACTCTGTACTATATATAACTAAATAAAATATATCCAAATAAAATTGTGAGAATTAAAAAAACAAATCTAAAAATCATGGTATATGGACAAATGATATGGTGAATATGGTGAAATAACGTTGGGGATATGTATATGATCTTCAATTTCTCAATACCACAAAGCATCAATTACCCATTACCGATAAGAACTCGGTCTTCCAAAAGGAGTTTTCTACTCTTTTGCACAATAGTCAAGGAATGCATGATGTTGGTAGAAAATATACGCACGCACAAGAATTATAATAAAATGAATCTATCCTTATTTATCCCATCTAAGAAATATTTTGGGAGTTAATAAAGACATGAATGTTGTGAAGCCATCTTGTCATATTTTTGAAGATGCTATGCGTTTCTTTACACAGGGGAAGAAGATTAAAGTTTATCTTTACAAAGGAGAAGAAGATTTAAGTTTGTATTAGAGAGATTATATGAAATGTCTTCTCATATTGATGAATGTGATCTTTGTGCTTTTATAAAATGTGGTTAAAGAAAGGTTTTCCACACGTTGTATTTTAAGTTTTTGTTATGATTAATATTTTTTAAGTGGGTGAGTTTAATATTTTTTTAACTTGTGATTTGTGAAGGTCTAATTTTTGGTTTAAGTGATTCATTTGCGTTATTTTTGTAAATATGTCAATATTATAAAATACTATTTTTATTTTAAAAAATGATGACCTTCCTAGATTATAAAATGTTGTTGTTTTTTTCCCAGGGGCAAGATATATTATAGATATATGTGATATCATGTTGGAGAAGTGAGACTTCAATTATTTTATAGAAATGGAAAAGGATATTTAGTTGTGGATGCATTATTGAAAATATTAAAAATGAAGAACATTATAGTGGTCCAAGGTTCACCTTGATATTTGATTAAGCAATCCTAGAAACAAGATTCATGGGATTAAGGAAATAATAACATCTCTTAAAGTGGACAATAACTTGAATATTTTGGTTTTGAGAATATACAATATGGCATAAAGAAAGAATTTGGATCATTTTAATTACACATTATAAATACAATATACCACACAATATTCACGATATCCATTTCCAAGCCACTTAGACACATTAAAAGTCAGAAAGAGAAGTGTGTCTTGAAAAAATACAAAAAAGTAGTAAATTACGTTAAAATTTTCTTTCCATGAACTTGAAAATGTATGTCAACTGATAAAAATGTTCATTACCGCTTAAAAATAAAATATCTTAAAAGAAACCGAGTTTAAATAATCTATAGAGGAGTTAAAAAAATGGACATAGGACACTCTTAATGTTTTCCACATAGAATCCAAAAGTACATGTATGAATTCTTAAAGATATCTTACAAAACACATATGTCATGTTTTCCAAACTAATCATGAGATGCACACCGTCAACTTAAAAAATTCATCGGTTTGACCTGGTTTTCTCTAATTCTACCAAAATGCATGCCCAAGCCTCTTTAAAGATCCAAAACTTGATTTTCAAATTGCTTAACATGTTCTTTAGAACACTCTTGATATGTTTACATCATTATATTTCCATTTTAAATTAAAAAAAGTTACCACTTTGCAAAAATGCCACAAAACTATTGCATTACATGGAAGAACAAATCAAGCCAAAGTGGCTTATAAAGATGCACCCATCACCATATGATACAAGAGCATCCATGGCCAAGTAAGTTATCCTACATGTATTTTCTTTTTTATTAAAGAAAAATGATTTTTTTATTTCAAGTGGCGTAGAATTTATAAATGGAGTAATTGCATGAAATTAAATGGCTTTGTTGATAATTGAACAAGGAATCTAGAGCATCTTTCATAATTTGATTTGGGTTTGAACTCATCCCTTTGTTGTGCCAGGCACTACAACCCTCCATTTTCTTGTAATCTATTTGCAAAATCCTCTCAAGAAAATGGGGCCCCTTGTATTTTTCGACTTTGGAAAGCTCCTCCAATAGTTTCTTCATCTTTCTCTAAAACTTGTTCCTCAAGCTTCACCTTCCTCAGTTCGCATATTTCAAATTCGAAGCACTTAGAAATTTTCAAGCCAAGTCTTTTTGGATTTTCAACGAAGTTAATGAAAACTCCTCTGATGTACATAAGAGGAGTTACCTTCAACTCCTTCGATGTATGTTGGAGGAGTTCTCCCTAACTCTGTCGATGAGCTTTGATGAGTTCATTATTTTTTCTCTGATTGGCCTTTTCCATCTCCCAACTTACTTGCAACTCCTTCGATGAAATCAAAGGATTTAGTGTCAACTCCTTCGATTTTCTTGACGGAGTTGTTGTAGTATTCCAGATGTAAAATATTATGCAGAACATAAAGATTTTAGCATAGAAATGGCACATAAACAATGATATAACCAAAACAATACTAGAATAATACCAGAATAACACTAGAAAGAGCACCTTGATTAATGATATCAATGTTCACTTGACTCTTCGAGGGGGAAACCTCCAATAGAGTAGAGATCTATTACAATAATATCAAATACAAGATTTCTCATACCCTATATTCCTATTTATACTAAATCTATCTATCCAAAAGAACAATCTAGGGAAGATCCTTCTAGAAGCCAAAGCTTCTATTAGGTCTTCTTACATTTAACTTATTCCTCCTTATTGTTAGGACTTTTTAATATTGGCCTTTATTACATGGAATTATATTATTCTACCTATGTGAGGGATTAGGGAGGTTAGGTCCCTAACATGCCCTCCCCTTGAAGAACATCCTTGTCCTCAAGGCTTAAGATGAGGAAATTGTTGTAGAATGGTAGTCGGTTCCCAAGTGGCATATTCTGGAGTTGTATCTTTCCATTGTACTAACACTTCCTTGATGGTGCATTGATGAAGATGATGATCTCGTTGGGCCAAAACTGCTTGTGGATGAAACCATATGGAACCTTCTTCATCCAACTCAGGGAGACTAGTTTGAGTTTGACACTTAGTTCCAATCACCTTCTTTAAGAAGGAAACATGAAAAACAATATGGAGCTTTGACTGACTGGGTAGAGCTAACTGATAGGCCATCGATCCCACATGCTTGAGCACTGTATACGGAACATAAAATTTGGGTGCAAGTTTCTGATAGTGTTCAACTTTGAGTGAAGTATTCTTATAAGGTTGTAGTTGAAGAAACACTTGGTCCCCTTCAACAAAATGTCGTTCAGAACGACCTTGATCTACTTGTTGCTTCATGTGATTCTGAGCCATGACCAAATTGTCTTTGAGGGCATGAAGAATAGCCTCTCGGACGATAATATTTTTTTCAACCTCCTGAACCTCTGAGATCCCTGACATATATGAGAGAACCGATGGAGGCTTTTGGCCATAGATTGCTTCAAAAGGAGTCATGTGAGTAGTTGTATGGTAATATGTGTTGTACCACCATTCAACTAGGGGTAACCATTCAACCCACCAATTTTTCCTTTCAGATGAAAAACACCTCAAATATGTTTCCAAACACTTGTTGTCAACTTCAGTTTAGCCATATGTCTGGGGGTGATAGGCAGTGCTAAGATGGAATTGGGTTCTCTGTAGCTTGAACAGTTCTTGCCAAAAATTGTTGGTGAAAGTGGGGTCTTTGTCAAATACAATAGAATTAGGCATGCCATGAATATTGAAGATATTATCCATGAATATTTGAGCCACTATGACGGCTGTGAATGGGTGTTGAAGAGAATAAAAATGAGCATATTTGGAGAGACGATATACGACCACCATGATGAATGATTTATTTCCCGATTTAGGTAAGCCCGCAATGAAATCCATAGAAATATCTCGCCAAATAGCAGGGGGAATCGAAAGCAGTTGGAGTGTGCTCAGAGATTTGAAATTTTCTCCCTTGTTGTGTTGACAGACCTCACATTCATCCACAAAGGTGTGGCATCCTATTTCATACCATCCCAGAAAAAAGAACGTTTGACCCGTTCATAGGTTTTGGTAAACCCTGGATTCCCAATTGTGTGTGAGGCATGAAGTTCAGAAAGCACTGTGGATTTAAGTTGTGATTGCTTGCATAAATACAAACAAACTTTGTAGAGAAGCTCTTCATTGTGCTAAGAGTAGCTTGGAGAAACTGAAGAATTGTGTTTCAATTGGTGGAGCATGCGAGGAAATTCGGGGTCTTGCATCCATTCCTGACGAATAACTTGGAGCCAATCTAGTATAATGAAGGAGAGGGAGAAAAGGGACATGTCTTCTTCAAATTTCTAGGAAAGAGCATTGGCCATGACATTTTCCTTTCCCTTCTTGTAAATTATGTCATAATCATAACCAAATAGCTTGGTCACCCATTTTTGTTGCGTCGAGGATGAAATTCGTTGTTCCAGGAAATACTTGAGACTCTGATGATCCATTTTGATTTGGAATTGTTGACCCAATAAATAAGGACGCCAGAGATCCACGGCATGCAGAATATCTAACATTTCCTCTTCATAAATGCATTGGCCCAAATGTTGCTCAGAAAGATGTTTGTTAGTGAAGGCCAAAGGCCTACCATATTGCATGAGGATGGCTCCAATTCCTTTCCTGAAAGCATCACATTCCAATACAAATGTCTTTGTGAAGTCTGGAAGTGCTAGGACAGGGTTCAAGAACATAGCATCTTTCAGGGCTTAGAAGGCATGATCCACAGCTAAAGTCCAAGTGAAAGCGTTCTTTCTAAGGAGTGAAGTGAGAGGAGCTACAATTTTTCCATAATTCCGAACAAACTTCCTATAATAGCCCGTTAAACCCAAAAAACCATGCAATCTCTTAAGAGTTTTAGGGCGAGACCAATCCTCCTTAGATTCAATTTTCTTAGGATCCACTCAGACACCATCCTTGCCAACAATATGACCTAGGTATTCCATTTCTGAGGCATCAAAGGCACATTTAGATTTTTTTAGGAAAAGTTGGTGCTTAGAGAGTAAATGGAGAACTTGATTCACATGGGAGAGATGGGATGGCCAAGTTTTATTATAGATGAGAATATCATCAAATAAAAAAAAGACAAAATGACGGAGAAAAGGACGAAAGACATGATTCACAAGACTTTGGAAAGTGGAAGGAGCATTACACAATCCAAAGGCATTACCAGGAATTCATAATGACCCTCATGAGTGCGAAATGCAGTTTTGGGAATGTCTTCATCTTTCATATGGATCTAGTGGTAGCCAGAACGTAGATCCAGTTTGGTGAATTATTGAGAACCACTCAATTCATCCAAGAGGTCATTAATGATAGGAATGGGGAATTTTTCTTAGATTGTGAGTTTGTTGAGGGCGCGAAAATTAGGACACATGCGCCAAGTACATTCTTTCTTGAGTACCATGACCATAGGGGAAGAATAGGGGCTAGTAATAGGACATATAACATCGACTTCTAGTAATTCATGAACAATTTTCTCAATTTCATTCTTCTGGGCAAAGGGATGGTGACAAGGCCAAACATTGGGAGGAAGATTGCCCGGGATGAGAGGGATGGAATGATCATGGACTCCACGGGAAAGGGGAAGTTCTTTAGGAGTGGTAAAAACAATGTGGTGGTGGGAAATGATAGATTGGCAGTCGGGATGCACAGAAGGTGTATCAAAAACATGAATGGAGTGGAGTTTGTCTATAATGCCTGAATGACCTTTTTTGAGGATATTTTCTATGCGATGGGAACTGATGATTGTTGAGTATGTGTTATATTCTTTGCATGTGTGTGTGTGGGCGCGTTAGATTCGACAACTGTGTCTGATGATCCCTCTAGTAGTGCTATTTGTGTCATGTGCATCATTCGATTTACTAGGAGGGTCCTAGGGGGGGGCAACTGGTATGCCCCCCCTGATTACGCACAGTGTTCAGGGCAGTGCCCCAATTTTTGTGTTTTGGCGATTTTTGCTATTTTTAGCGGTTTTCTAAATTAATCATGGATTAAGGGATTAGGGTTTTGGTATCTACAGAATACCTAAAAACATTGTATACATTGTATGGTGAATGGTGAAATTCGATATAATGAAATAAGAAAGGTTTTCTCGGTTGAGGGTTTCCGGTATAAATCTCTGTGTACTATGTGAATGAACCATTGATTAATTTATGTTTTGCTTAAGAATCTATATGCATTGTTTTACTTCACAGGTTTAAAACTTACATGTGGTATCGGTGCTCGTTTTTGGCCTCAGAGGGACGCCTTTGTTGTTGAGGGTTTGGATCGGTCTTGATAGATCAAGTTTATCTTGGGTCTGTGATAAACCTGGGTTTAGTGGGAGATTTTGCAGTGGTGATTTGAGTGAAAAAAGAGGAATGGCAAGCTCTTCTAGATTCGAGATAGAGAAGTTCAACGGTAAAAACTTTGAGCTATGGAAGATGAAGATGGAGGACCTTCTTGTAGACAAAGAACAATGGATCACTGTGGATCCTAGTACACAGTCTACTGGTACACTGTCTACTAGCACACAGGCTACTGGTACACAACCTACTAGTACACGACCTACAGGTATGTCGAAGGAATATTGAGAGAAGTTGGACAAAAGAGAAAGGAGTACTATTCGACTCTGTCTGGCAAATTCAGTGTTGTTGAATGTCTCAAGAGAATCTATAGCCAAGGACCTATGGGATAAGTTGGGGAATTTGTATCAATCAAAGTCCCTGGTAAACAAGGTGTTTCTTCAAAAGAATTTGTATCATCTTAGGATGGAAGATGGAGATTCTGTGACAAAACATCTAAACTCCTTTAATACTTTGGTAAGTCAACTTGTCTCTGTTAATATTACGATTGCAGAAGAAGATAAGTGTATTACTTTGTTATGTTCTTTGCCAGACTCTTGGGATAATCTTGTTGTAGAAATTGGTAGTACCACTCAATCTACATTGAAGTATGAGGATGTAGTTTCATCCTTGCTATCTGAAGAGAGGAGGTGGAAAACATGGATAGTCATAGCACATATGCTTTATTTGTAAGAGGTCGTACCCAATATATGAATCTTGGTAAGCCTTTGGGTGGGAGATCTAAATCTACAGGTAGATCTAAGTCTCCAGGATTTTTTTTGAGGAAAGGTTGGAAGTGTGGTAAAATAGGGCATTATAAGAAAGATTGCATGTCTAAGAAGGTTGAAAAACCAAAGGGATCTGATAGTACCTCTTCCACATAGGCAAAAACCTCCACTGAAGAAGGAGGTGATGTTTACCTGGAATCTATAGGTACACATGCATACCGTGATGTATGGTTGATCGACTCAGGTGCATCATACCATATGACTCCTCATAGGGAGTGGTTCTCTGAATATGAAAAATATGATGGTGGTGATGTATTCCTAGGAGATGACTCAACAACCAAAATCATGGGACGTGGAAGGGTTATGTTGTCGCTAAAATATGGAAGGATTAGAACTCTCCCCGAGGTTTTGCACATTCCAAAACTTTCCAGGAGCCTAATATATGTAAGAAAGTTGGATGATGCAGGAGTGGATACTATATTTGGAAAGAACACTTGCAGTATGGTACGAGGAGTAATGGTGTTGATGAGGGGAGTTCAGTGTGGAACTCTGTACAAGTTGTTGGGAATCACTTATACTAATGGGTGTAACTGTTTTGTTGTCCCTGAGCAGAGAAATGAAGGAGACAAGACCAATACTGTCCCAGAAAAGAAGACCATGCTGTGGCATCAAAGACTGGGGCATATTGGAGA
>SNQJ01S0000740.1:73527-94360 GCA_010110895.2 Picea sitchensis | reverse complement strand
GGGGGGGGGGGCAGGTATGCCCCCCCCTTGGTTACGCGCAGCATTCGGGGCAGTGCCCCAAAATATTTTTTAAGCGGTTTTTGCTATTTTTAGTGGTTTTCTAAATTAATCCCGGATTAAGGGATTAGGGTTTTGGTATCTACGAAATACATAAAAAACATTGTATATATTGTATGGTGAATGGTGAAATTCGATATAATGAAATAAGAAAGGTTTTCCCAGTTGAGGGTTTCCGATACAAATCTCTGTGTATTTTTTGAATGAGCCATTGATTAATTTTTGTTTTTCTTAAGAATCTATATGCATTGTTGTACTTCACAGGTTTAAAACTTACAATGATCTCAAGGGATCCTATTGTGATGCCTTGGAACTTATATTGTTGTCCCTCCTGTTGGAATTGCATGGTTAAGTACTTAAAATCCATGAGACTGGGGCCTAGAGTGTGTAACCATTAGGCACCAAGAACAATGTCACAAGCACCCATGTCTATAGAAAACATATGGGATTTTAGGTGATACTGACCAATTTGGAGTCACACATTTTCACATCTTCCCCCACATTTCATGAAACCTCCTTTGGCAATCATGATTTGAAAATTATTGACGACACAAATGTAACAATTGACTTCTTGGGCAATGCAACGATGAATAAAATTTTGGTGCTACCACTGTCCACAAGGATGATGACTTTCCTATTTTTGATGTAACCAATTAATTTGAGAGTCTAGGGAGCAGAGAAGCCAGTGAGGGAATTAAGTGAAATCACCGGGTCAACGTCTGGTGGATCATAGGGCGGGGTTAGATCAGATGGCAATGGTAGTTTCTCCACAGGCGGAACAACAACACCTTCTTCAAAAATATCCTCAATCACAACCATAAAAAGATTTTGTTCCTTACACTTGTGCCCAAGAAAATATTTTCATCACAATTATAACAAAGACCCTTGAGTTGACGTTCAACCATTTTAGCCTTGGTTAATTTATTGATCTTGAGGGGAGTTAAAGGAGGGGAATAATTGGTGGGATTAAGGCAAGGAGGAAAGGAGGGTTTGTGGGTCTAGGAGGATACAATCTGTTGTGCTTCCTTGGCTCGTTGGGTAGCTTCCAACCAAGTCTGGGGGCATGCCATGAGAACATGGGCACACATTTCATCTTTGAGGCCACTGATAAATAATTCCCTAAATAAAGCATCTGACATGCCTTCTGTTATGAAATCCAAGTGCTCAAATGTGGCAATAAAGTCTTCCACTGTCCCAAACTTCTTTAACTTGCTCAAATGGCCTAAATGGTGGATTTCAGAGTCAAAGTGGTCATAAAGTTTGGCCACAAACTGTGTCCAAGCAACATACCCTTGGTGTGCCTTTTTTCGCCATTGCCACCATTGTCATCATTCTGGATCCATATGTAGGACACCATAACAAATCTTGGATAAATAATTCGTAATGCCATGCAAAGAGCAACAATGTTCCATTTGGGTGACCCAGCCTCTGGGATCCGATCCATCAAATTTGGTCACCTCAATTCTGGGAGGGCAGAGGTCTCGAGAAAAGTGGGTAGTATGAGGACCTTGGTAATGGGAAGAGTCATGGTCATCTTGATAAGAGGGTTGTTCATAAGAGGAAGGGTTCTAGGAACGACCCATGAAGTGTTCAAAGGTGGATTTGAGGTATTTTATGTAGAAACTTGTTCCTTGAGGATCTTAATAGCCAAATTGATTGAGATAAGGTTGTCATTGATATTCTTGATGTCTTCATGGTTCTGGTGGGTGTCATCAATCAAGGTATTGAGTTCTTGGGCTCTTATGGTAGCCATTTGGAAAAATGGGCAAGCAAATGGTATAGGGGAGACAAAAGGGGTTTGGAGGGGTGGGCGGGACCACTGAGAAGAAGGGTGTCAAATGATAGGTACCATTGAAATCAAGGTGAAAAGGGTGATCTAATGGGATAAGGGCCAAATAAGGGTACTGGTGAAGGGTTGGGTCCACAAAATGTTTTTTGTTAAAAATGATAGGTATCATTGGAATCAGGGCGAAGAGAGGAACCCAGTGGGATATGTCCCAAATAAGTGTGTCGGCGAGACCACTATACTCGTCTTTTTTTTTTTTACACATGCGGAGTTATACTCCGGCCTGAATAATACTACAATGACAAAATTACCAAATGTTTAACAAGAATAAATGTGTAGTAATTTCACAACCATAATGTAGAAGGAATAGTTGTGCAACAATAGATATTGTCTGTTCTATTTTTTGTTTCCATCCCCTGGGGTAGGATATTCAAGGTTTCTATAGACAAGGGTTTTCCCTATGCTATAACTCTCTAATATACATGCGAGGTCCAAAAGTAGTACTTGACCCAATATCTCAGGGAACCAACTAAGGAGGCTAGACCGTTCCCTTAGCCGTACTACTCGACTACCCAGGTACTAGAGAGTATCTTCCTGAGTGTTTTTCTCCATGGCACTATAGAAGTTAAGCGACCAATCGATTTATCTATGGATGGCTTAAGGAGATCTAGGTCAATTTATATACAGGTGTTGTCTGATGCGACACCACTCGAACGGGTACCAACAGGGGTTACAAGGGTGGCCAGTAGATGTGTGCTTAAGTACCTCTTGTATTTACTTTGTGTATGACTCTCCAACTGCAGGTTTATGCATGTAACGACATATCTTTATAGCTTTAAAACGTCGAAATACGTCTCTACCATGAAAAAATTTAACCCACAATTTTTTGCCGAGGAAGGTGCTCTAATACCACTTGTAGTATTCCAGATATAAAATAATATGCAGAACAAAAACATTTTACATAGAAATGTCACAAAAACAATGATATAACCATAATAATACCATAATAACACCAAAAAGAGCACCTTGATTAATGACAACAATGTTCACTTGCCTCTTCGAGGGGGCAACCTCCAGTAGAGAAGAGCTCTATTACAATAATCTCCATGACAAGATTTCTCATACCTTCTATTCCTATTTATACTAAAAATATATCTCCAAAAGAACAATCTAGGGAAAATCCTTCTAGAAGCGGAAGCTTCTATTAGGTCTTCTTACATTTGACATATTCCTCCTTATTGTTAGGACTTATTAATATTGGCCTTTATTACATGGAATTATATTATTCTACCTATGTGAGGGGTTAGGTAGGTTAGGTACCTAACAATTGTCTCCAATTCATCCAATGAGCATCCACATATTTCATATCAAATCCTCTGATATACATCGGAGGATTTCCCTCGAAGTCTTCTAATGCATATCAAAGGAATTCCCTATAAGTTTACCGATGTGTATCAAAGACTTTCCCACCAAGTTCCCTGATACACATCAGAGAACTCGCCTCTAAATTTTTCGATCTAAATTTCACCAACTTGCATTCACTGCACAATTCAAAAAAAACTTATAAACAAACCTTCAGTCTAGACCCTCATTTGTTTCATTCGTTGTCGCAAAAGGAAATAGGCCCCAAACAGAGGAAAGTTCGACCCAAATTTTACTCACCCTTCATCATCCATCAGTCTCCATGTGCCAACCAATTGACAGGTAATCCATACTACTATCAATTTCTCTTTCTTTATCTAGGGTTAGACTTGATTCGCTTTGTTTTTCATTTTATGCCCTAGAAATCCGGTCCATTTCTCCCAAAATCCTTACGGCATTAACCCTTGACTTCTCCCTGCAACCTAAATTCACTCTACTGAAAATTTTCTAAACCCATGGGGCATTTCATCTTCTCTCTCGAGGAAGAGGTTTCCAAAATATCCTTTCTTACAATCCCTCTTGCAAAACTCGCCCTTATCCATGGCCTTTCAAAACACATAGTCCTTATTAGGGCTTGCACACCCCTGACTTGACACAAATCCGATGCAATGTTTATTGTCATTGGGGGGTTGTGTCTCGATATTCTCTTCCATCGAAAGATATTTCTTTGGTTATCGATGCATTTTAAATAACCTACCTGACTTGAATTTTGAACACTCGACATACTTCTATCTAACTCCTCCAACACATCGGAGGAGTTTGTGTCAACTCCTCTGATGTATCGGAGGATTTAATCCCAAATCTGTCGCTCACCCTCAACTTCACTTCTCCATCGATAGTCTTGACATCAAATTATCTGATCCCACCAGAGGCCTTTATTTCAACTTGCCTGATACCTATCAACGCCTTTAACATTAACCTCTCCAATTTCTATCGGGAGAGTTGTTTCCAAATTCTTTGATTTACATCGAATAAGTTGACATTAACTTGTCCAATTTTGATTTCTAAGAACCTTTTTAATCCTTTTCTTCTCTAACTTCTATCAGTTTTCCCACCGTGCCTACTATAATTTTATCATCTTTTGATGATGATCTCCCACCAAGCATCAGCTCAAGAAAGTCCTCCGGTATTTCAAGATACTTAGATAGATTAAATTGTGTATCAATTGATTTTAGTCTTCGTGTTAATGCCACCTTTTCCTTCCAGGTTCAAATATGGCTCCCAAAAAAGAAACGAGCAAGGCTTTTCTCACCAAGGCCTCTGGTAGTGGTTGACAGGTCGAAGAAGAACCAAATTTGGTTGGAACCACATATGATGACACCTATGGACTCTTGGAAAAAGAGGGGCATACACTCAAGTGGGGAAATGTGTATTGCATGTTTAAGAAATCAAATTTCCCCATCAAAGTTGAAGACCAAGATGAGTTGAAAATATTCAGAAATATTTGGAGATCCAAAATATTCAAAGTCGCATCTTGTGTTGTTGTCTTCCCTTGTGTCGATACCATTAGTTGGATAAAAAATATGTTGATCTGGGGAATAAATGCGTTCACAATACCAGAGGAGAACCTAGAGAATCATTCTTACCTGATTATCTCGTGAAATGTTATCACCTCGATAAAGGAGTGACAAACATAGACAACAATATCCTCGATTATTTCCAACACACAGTCAAAGAATTATGCCCCAAGTGGTACAGACCTAAAAAACAATTCAAGCACAAGCCCAAGGGAGGTTACCCCACAACTGCGTTGAGGAGACCCTATCAATATATGGTGGCTATGGTGTATTGATTGTATGGTGAACTAGATGCATCCCATTTCTCCCTATCATACATGTCATTGATATATTATTTTGTAGACAAGGGATTATCATTTAATTGGGACAACATTTTATCAACAAATCTAACAGTGGTTCTCATCACGGTCGCATAAGCTTGGCTCGGGGCCTTCTAAAGTTTCCATATGTCCTCGTACATCATGGCCATTATGTGTGTAGCCCATCAATAACCAATCATGGGATGGATATGGAATCCCTTAAACCCAACAATCCACATATACTACAAAATTCTCTAGGAGCACAAGTATAGAACAAAATATCATAAGATATGTGAGCACTTCTTTGCTCCCCTGAACGAATTTATATTTTTCACAACACCCCCATGCATGACTGATAAGGAGATAGCCATCATAAGAAGAATCATGGATTGGTATCTCACGGAACATGGCAGTTATATAAGGGTGTTTGGCGTTATGAGGCCTCCTCATCTGCATGACCCCAAAGAGGTCGTAAAATATCATGTCAACAAAATGGGTCTCCCGCGGGAATACATGAAAAGGATTTGGGATGAGGAAAAAGTGCACCGTAATGCATGAACTTATGATGACATTATATTCTATAGACGAGGTCAACCCGTAAGAAGGATCACAGATGAAGAGAGAGCAAGAGAAGAATATTGAAAGAAGGAAGAAGAGGAAGCAGCAAGAGGATCATCTCTTATTTCCGTCTCTATGCACTCGGGATCAAGAGAAGAAGAAGAAACACTAGCCGATAAGAAACAAAGGGAGAAAGAGAAGGTCTCCAAGAAAAAGAATGATGCTTCCAATAAGAAGAGAAATAACAAATAAAAAAAAACTAAAGCCAAAGTTGAAGCAACAATTTTCGCTGAAGCAAAAGAAAAGGTCGCAACACAAAGAGAGGCCGAATAGAAAGTGACAACATAAAAGGTAGCCAAGGAAGCAGTTGATAAGGTAGTCGAAGAAGAGAGACAAAAGAAAGATGATGAGACTAGGAATGATGACACTCAACCAATGGATACTGACATCCCATAGCTATCAACAACAAACACCAACACATAGACATCGTTCAATGGTTTAGGACTAGGTCTTTGGGCTATGTTTCAACCAAGTGAGGTCCCCAATTTGAGAATATTTACTTATGAAAGCAATTTGGGAAATATCGTGCAAGAGAAAGTAAATAAAGTACCGAAAACTCAAGGAATGTCGATATGAGTCCTTATGCAAGTTCCTATAACACAACATGTCAGGGAAACTCCAATATCCACCGCCTCAGTTGGCACTACGTTCATGAACGCTAATGAAGACAATATTTGAAGGTTGTGTCAACAAAACTAGGAGAAAGAAGCAAGAATCAGAGAACTAGAAGAGAGACTTCAACAAATGAAGGTGGATGAAGGCAGTGTCTAGAGATTTAGAGAAAGCGTTGAGAAAGTAAGGACAAAGATGGAAGAAGCCATCATATGTATGTATGCACATCTACGTATCTTCCAACAAGTGGTCACCATTGGCATAGATCAACATGGTCAGGTACAAGAAAATCTTACACAATTTAACATGATCCAAGAGAGGATGGATTATATCGACAAATGGCTTACAGAGAATCCTGATGCACCAACTGAACTTTATCGCCCCTCCAGCATGGAGAGAAAATGGATCTCTATTCGTTAGAATGTTGTCAATAGGCTGGGAAAATAGTTGATAAATAAACTACCAATTCAATGGAAATATGCTCGAAATGACACAAAGCCACTCATGAATTAATTAAAGGATGTTGACTTCCTCAATTATAAGAACTTGGAAAGAAACTTGTAATGGAGGAGCTAGTGGACAAAGTTCAATATGGCACAACCCATTGACAAAAGGTCACCGAATCAACTACCAAAGTGACCATAGACTTGATAGAGAAACATATTATATAGCCTACCAAATTCCACACCATGATCCAAGCATACATGGATACTCTGTATAAGGATATGCAGGTCTTCGAAGACAACATAGATATGCATGTTGTAGCACTAGAAGAATTTTTCTACGGAAGGATCATTTCCTTGTATGACTAGTTGGAGGTGTAGACAATTTACCTCAGGGATAGGAGTCATGAATAAGACAATAGCAATCAGAAATTGCTATTACCTATCTTCTATTTTGTCTTTTTCTCATCCAACCCCAATTTTGTCCTTATTATGTATACTTGTCACTGAGCAAAAGGAAAATGAATAGTTTTGTAACAAGTTCTTCAAGGGGAATACAAAGAGTCACCCAACAATTACAAATGATTGTATAAAATAAAGAAGATGCCTATTTTGAAGGGGCTCTTCAAGCATTGTATAGACTCAAGAACTAATTCAAGGACGTATACTTTGTTAATTAATATTGAGAATTCCTCAGGGCCATCTTTTTGCAAGGAAGATAAATTCATGTGTGTAGTTTTCTTTGATGTGAATTATTTCAAGTGGGATGTATGTTGTTCACATGGACTGCAATAATGCTTGTTTGCTTATAAACTAATATGATGCACTCAATGCTATTCTATAGTTTTGATTATTCTTTTATATATCTTCAAGTCCTGAGCTCATTGAGTTGTTAATGCATGCAGAAATATAATTTAGACTTTTCTAATTATATGTATGTATGTACATGTTTCTAACTTTGCACCTTCATTTCAGCTATTTGTGTGGGGGTTTTATGTAGAGTTTGGTTTCATTTACATCTCACCCGGTTACTCTAGCATGCTTCTACCTAGGATAGGATAGGATATATTATAAGTATATTAAGTTTCAATTCATGCATAGTATTCATCTACATATTTGCATTGCATAACCATTCATCATCCACCTTCATCCAGTAGACCGAACCACAACCGGTAGAACCAAAACCAACAATGGAAGCCGAGCCAAATTATGGATGGGTCTCCTAAACCAAATGGTGCATAGTCTAGTTGGGATGTGTACTGGGGACTACCCCTTACTATTGCAAGGCGAATTCTTCCCCGTCAACATCCTCAAGATGCATTTTAGTGATAGTTGTTTGTTATCACCCAAATTTGCTCACTGGTGCCATTTGAGTAGTCGTACCTAGAAACATCCCCATTTCATGTGTGAAACTACATTATGCACCCCATTGTATCATCAAATAGCCTTTTTGTACCTCACTTATTTTGGTCAAACCATCAATTGACCATTTTTAGAGTGACACATTTTACTATCCATTTTTTGCACAAGTCGTGCAATAAATCCTTCAAAATTTGTGTGGGCTTTGTAAATCCAAAAATGGCTACTCCATGGCTAATAAATGTTTGTGTGCTTATTTAGGAACCATATTGAGTATATATGGACCTCTCAAAATCCTTGGATTCATTATTTTTTTTAACAAAAACTGGGAGATTTGTATTATCAAAAAAGGGTGTGGTCGAAATCACCGAGGAGTTACAAAGTATTTCAAAATTTGGGCCTCGATTAAACCACTACAAGTTACTAATGAATGACTTGCGGGCCTGACTTCGTGTTACCATTGATTTTTATGTGACATGTGATTTCTTCTTCTTTCCGACTACCATCCAAACTTCATTTGTAGAAGTTGAGGTAGTTGTGATGCCTATATTTCCTGGATTTTCATGATCTGGAGCTTCTATTTTTTCTTGATCTGATACCTCAACTTCGTCAGCCTGATCTTCCTAGATAGCTAATGGTTGAGGAGGATATTGGATTCGAAGTCCCTCATTTGAAACCTGAGGGGAAGATACCTCTTTCTTCGGTTTCTGAATGGATTATTGGCTTGTGTCTTGAGATAACGAAGTTGGATGAAGAGGAGGATCTGGCTGAGGTGGATTTTCGCTAACTTAAGGAGGTTGTCCATATTCCTTTGATATTACTTGATGGCAATAACTATATCACACCCACCAAGTGGATTTCTAAATTTTTTTATTCTTCCTAGGCCCTTTGGGACAATGGGTTGCAAGATGACACATTTCAAAACAATATCTGCAATGCAAGGAAACTCTCTGATAGTCAAGTTTCTGAGACCAATACTAATTTTATCAGTAAGAATAAATTCAGCTGGGAAACCTTTACTGAATTCCATTTCCACGCATATACGGGAAAACGTGGAAGTGTTGTGCCTTGTAGTTTCATGACTTGCAAAGTGTAACTTTCCCAAAGCTGAATTGATGTCTTCAAGAGATGGTAAAACCAAAAAATGAAAGGGCATATTGGGAAGCCTCACCCAAACATGAGCTGAGGAGAGAATTTCAGTAGCAGGATTGAAAGAAGGAGTCAATGGTTTCATGCACAAACCCAAGTTTCCCCAAAACCACAGACCTAAGTTGAGAATCAGATCTCGATCTTCCTCAATGTTGAACTCTACAATGAAGAATCCTTTGGCAAAAGGATGAATGAAATCTTTTTGTTGCATGATAGGGATCCAAGTAATCAAGATCCAACTGTTGAGATCAACTAACTTTGGCCAGTCCCCGAGGTGTAGGACAGTCGGTGACGGAGTGTGTTGTTAAGCCACTCTGTGATGTTAAAGTCACCGGTTCGAAACCTGCGGACAAAAAATCCAACCATGTTAAGGGTTGGTGTGGCTCAGGCCGGGTGCGATCCCCGGGTNCACAAATTAACAAACAAAAAAAAAAAACTAACTTTGGCCAAAAAATATTGAAGCAATAGACCAAACTCACAGATCTATAATATTCTTCCTCTTCCTCAGCATTTTGTCCCATGGGAATGACAAGGGAAGGGGATTCCTGAGCCATAAGAGACGAAGAATAAGGGAAAAGACCAGTTGAAAAACATCCCGAAAAGAGGCACCAAGCCGTGAAACAAAAGCTGGCCTAGACACAGAGATGGAAGGAATGGCCCCATTGCCTGGGGCACTTATAGAAATGGACAATCTTGTTTCCATGGCCGAAGAAGAAGAGAGAGAGTCACGAGCTGCATGCCCAACTCACAAAGAGGTAGCGAGTGACTAGGGTTAAACCCTAGCCGCCACACACAAAGGAAAGTGAGACTCCATTTTCACTAGACAATCAACTTCTACTCGAGCTTCCAAGTGTTCTTTATTAATCCCAAATGATTGGGTTCATTATTATGTATCACTTGGTCTTCCATAATGCCCACTAAGCTTATGGATTGTCATTAATACACAAGGAGAATTTGTATGGAGATTTCATCTAGAATAGGGTTCCATTGTCCATTTTATAAAGAGTCCATGGGGTTGCATTTCATATATAAGAAGAAAGAGAAAGGTCATGTTTTCAAATTTTCTTTACATAGATTGAGCCATCATATATATTTCTCCACTATCTTGAGTTTATTTCTTTTTTCTTTCTTTTGTCATTATTCATCCATAAAAATAAGCTAGCTAACACTAGCTAGTAGATGTGGAGATTGGGCATACAAGGAGAAAAAATGACCTTCCCGAGATGAGATTAGAGTCCACTTGCTACAAACTCATCCAAGGTGTTGTTTTGTGTCTCTTGAGTTGTCCATTTTGTAAATGAAAGTATTGTTCTTCCCCCCACCATATATTTGTTTTTGAGTTTTATTTAAAGCAATGAATACATATTTCTAATGATTTCTTTATTTTCATACGTACATAAGGAGTAAGTGTCATGCTTGTGTGAACCTCTTGTCCTTCATTTTATTTTGTCTATACTTAGTTTAAACAACTAGATAGGTTATAGTTTTTTGCACATTTATCCAACATATTACCCATAATAGATTTGCGACTCCATTGGGGATTTTGATCCATAATATCACTCATTGGTTGTTTGTGTGCCTTCTTTTGCATTATGTTAGTTTGTTCCATTAATCGTAAGCTTGTTGTTTGTGTATGATTCAAATTAAATCCTCATTCTAAACTTTGTAAAAAAATAATTTGTTGGCAAAGTTTGAACTCAATAATCAACTTGAAGACAAAAGACCAAAGGCCTCAATAAGGTGAAACAAATCATCATATATTTTTCATTCCAAGGTAGCTTATAAGAAAGAATGTTGTTGGATGCAAAGACAACTAATGAATTGCTAAATAGATGAGATTCTCTCCACATGACACTTCTCATAATCATGCACATGCCAAGAGAGAGAGACAACACAAGTTGGGTTTGGAACAAAAATTAGCAACAATGACAACCACAACCACAACCATACGACCCTGAAATGAAAATCTATAGAACAATTAAGGAAATAAGAAAAAAAATCCCCCCACAACCTTGATGTTGTTTTTATATAGATGCCCCATCTATTTGCATATTTCGTGTCTATTGTTTTGATATATATATATATATATATATATATATAAGTACATTGATTCTTCGATCAATTTTGATATGTTGCAATTTCGTACAAATTTAACCCTTGGCTAGTTCTGTTCTTGGTTCTAGTTTTTAACACTTTATGTGCAAGTTGATATATACGAATTTAACCCTTCGTTGGTTCTGTTCTTGGTTCTAGTTTTTAATACTTTATGTGCAACTTGATAGTCACTAAACATAACTTTTAGAGAAAAAACAATAAAATATAAACCTAGGTGGTATTTATTATACCTGTTGTCCAGGCATGGTATATAGCGATCGCTAGGTCGTTGACCAACTATTAGTTGAGGTTTGACTAAAAAAAATTTGAGCTTTATCAAAAGTATAAAATTACAACAGGATTTTATTTATTTATTTTAATTAGTTTAAAGTATTTTTTCTGAGGTTTGATTGGTGGTTCAAATGACCCTGTTATTGCAGAGCGACCCAAATTTTGCACCTCAATCTTAGTTTAAAGCATAGGTTTTCCTCGTAATTTTTCCCCAACTGAGTAATGCTAGAAATAAAGTCTAGCATTACTTGTAAACAATAAATGTTTGTTTTTCAATGCGATATTTATACTATGAGTTTACATTGATTTTCAATTTCCCTGACATCCTGGTTGTTGTGGTCGTTGTTTGAGTGGCAATGTTGTGGCCATTTGTTGATTGGCAATGTGGTTGTCTCTGTGCTGGACATGGGTATAACATGCAATTTACATCAATAAGTTGTTGAATATACATATTATATACAAGAGGAGCGAAGGTGGATTTTCATATGGATCATTCACTGCTTATAGGTAAACTCAGTACCCTGGTATGAGATCCCACTCTGGAATAGGATCTTAGTAAACAATATCAACTGATTCAACCGCTGCTTTCGGTGCTGCTACCTCCTCTCCTGTGGGTGGTTCCATATGAACTGAATCAAGGTCAATCACAGTTGCTACCCCTGCCTTAGCTAATGATGGTGAAATAGTAGCTATATTAATATTCGGGTTATAGGTCCGTTCGTTCTGAATATTAACCTGGAACTGGGTCAACCGCCACTGCTGTTAGAATTGACTTTGCAATGGCTGGTGCCTATATGCCTTTCCTTTAGGTGGATAAACTGTTGCTCACTCTAGCCACCTTTGCATCTACTTCCTGTGATTCTTCCTAAGATGTTGTCTCTGTTGCATATGTTGGTTACTAATCAACAAGAGAAACCAGATCTGCTGCAGTAACTGGGTAAACTGGTTTTTTTCCTCTTTCCTAGTAGGTTGTAGTTCCAATACTAATTGTTCGGGCATCCAATGTGTTTCCCTTTGCTTAAGACCTATATATTATGGCCTTTCTTTCTCCTTTCACTAAGTAGCACACCCCGTTTCGCTGCTGCATGAACAAACTGTGCTCTTAATGCATGCTGGAAGGTGCAATATCAATGGGTGCCTTAGCAGCGTAAATTGTTGCTCTAGTAGAAGCTGTTGCCGTCAAAATGCTACCAATGCTCCAAATTTGAAAGTCATGATAGCAAATGTCAGGAGATGAATTGCTCGGGGGAAGACAGACGAAGATGAGTGTTATGCATGGAGATGAGTGTTATGCATGGAGACTATATGGTGATGCACGGAGACCATGTGGAGCGGCCAACATGCATGTAAACTAGATGTAAACCAGGTGGAACGACCATTGATACTTGCACGTAAATTCACAAAAAAATATTAATAATAAATATGCCTGAAAAAATGTAAGCATTTGAAAAACTGAAAAAGTGATTTAGTGACTGCAAACTCATCATAATTCACTACCTACTAATTTAATTTCTGCTACATTAAATAACCTTCTAAATTAATTCTCATAATTCTCATAATTCTCGAACTAGTGTAACATCCTGTGCCATAATTTCTTAATCCTAAATGCAGGATCCGCAGAAAGGTTCGATAGGCATAGTACTGGTAACAAGCTAGATGTTGCCATTCTATGATTCTTCTCTGCTCGATCAAACAACTACCCAGAGAACAATTGACTTTAGAATCATATGGTATGTATCTGTCTATATCTTGGCATAAATCTATTTTAATACTCTACAGTCCACTCTCAATACAATATACACGCTATGAATTGTGTTACTAATATTGTTGTTGTTGGTATTTTGATTAAAAAAGGTTTCTAGAGCCATTGACATCTGGGAAGTACCTTGATTCTATGAGAATGTTTGTGGGAGCACGCTTGCCACACTTTACTAGTCAAGAGGCCAAAGACTTGAAAGACTCATTTGATTTTTTGGGTTTTAACTATTACACAACACGATTCATAGTCAATAATCCTCATCCACGTCTTCATACATATTACGTTATGGATACCCATGCTAATGTATCTTGTAAGATTGCAAGCCATCCATTTCAATACAACTTCCAAATTTTTATTTGTATTTCACCCAAATCAATTTGGATTATGAAATATGTATTCAGTAAATCCTTTTTCTTATACTCGAGCTCTCTATACCCACAATGAAAACATATTCAACAAGTCATATTTGAATCCTATTCCTTTGATTTACAATGTTCTATATTTTGATATCTAAATTTTTCTGTTTTTCTTGCTGGTGTTTTAGATGAAGTAAACATAATTTTCATTGGATCAGACGTAAGGGAATATTTAAGCTTTCTCATTTAAGGATTACTCCAACGACATGAATTTGACTTATGAAGATTATGACCATCCTTTTGCAGGTAGGTGTCTCTGATTTCAGGTCTTATCCTGTTGGATTAAGGGAAGTCTTAAACTATACAAAGCACCACTATAACAACCCTCCCATACACATCACTGAAACTAGTAGATTCTTAGTTTAAAGCATACGTTTGCCTAGTAATTTTTCCCCAACCGAGTAATGTTGGAAATAAAGTCTAGCATTACTTGTAAACAATAAATGTTGGTCGTTGTTTGAGTGGCAATGCGGTGGCCATTTGTTGAGTGGCAATGTGGCGGTCTCCATGTTGGACATGGGTATAACATGCAATTTCTTGCTCTGCCTCAAATGCGAATGCACTCTCACCATTTAGAGTGCCTATCATACAACACGAGGGTTCTAAGAGTCTAGGTTTTGAATCTCCAATTCTAGGAGTCTAGGTTTTGAATCTCCCTGTATCTTTGTTTTTCCTTTTGCCATTTAGTTTACCTCATGAATTTATACTGGTTTATAGTTGCAAAAGTATCAGTATAATTAGAATTTGCAGGAACATAAACCAGGGCCCAACAACAAAGAATCAAATCGATATTTCATAGTCAATTCGTCATTTTCGGGGCATAATATGCTAGACAAAGCATACTCTAGTTTTATGAGATTGGTAAGGTTACTCCTCCATTCCAAACTACATCACAGTTTTACCATTACTAATACTTTGGATGCATATCCCGCCAAAATGTCATGTCCACAAAATTTCATAATACGATTTTACATGTTACACAATTCTCTATATTTAGCCAAAGTCGGTAGAGTCGTACTCGCCACAAAACCATGTCAAAAACTGCTACATCTATTATTTTATTATACCCGCATAGCGGCAGGTATACACTGCCATGCAACCTTGTTTTAATTAGTATACGTTTTTTTAAGATATGGAATCATGTCTCTTAAAGAAAGTGAGGTTTTATATATTTGATGTTACTTTATTCACTATGTGCTACAATACATTAACTCATGTTTTTCCAGTTGACTATTTCCTTAAGAAAATTTAGATGGTAAGAGTTAGATATGATATGTGGTCTTACTTTGCCCCTTTTCGTGATTGTGTGCAACTATAATTCTTGTGCCCTTTTCCCATCAACTATATTTTTCTCATATTCATGGCTATCATTCCTTTTCTCCATAACACAAAACCTCCAACATGCATCGGTATTAAAATGTGGCATCTTTGGCAGGGGTGTTAGTAAGGTCAATTAGGAATGGTGTGCAAATAAGGAGAAGATGATAATGGATGTGGGGTTGCTGGAAAGACTTGTTGTGGAGGTTAGACCCTATGAAAAGAAGGTAAATGTTTTTTATTTTTATTAAATCACTGTTTTATATCTTAAATTTAAAAAACAATTATAAGGGCATTGCATTATAATTTGGGCATTATCATTATAAAAATAATGTTATTCAATTTTCCATATGCATTTTCTATTTATTAGCATTGGATTTTGACTTTATCCAATGTTAGTAGTTGATATGTAGGATTTTCTTTGATTATTATTATGAGGCATAATGGAGGTGGTTGTTTGTAGCCATCACCTTTGTGATATGTGTTGGATAGTTCAATGTTCTCAATAAACGTAGTTAGATTTATGCTTCTTAAATTTTTGAAACTTTGATCATAGAAGTCTAAGATATTATATAGCATCATATCATTAACGTGGATACATGATTCATAATTTTATTTTTTAATACATGTGAAAATCAATTGTTTTAATGCAATTATATAGATAAATATTTAAGTTTTGTTTACAATTTTTGAATCAATCTGTGATTTCACATGTTTTCCTTCTTTTTTTTCCCAAAATTTAATTCCTTTATTGATATCTTAGCACCCAAATATGATAGTGTCCCATATAACTGTAATATCCTTGTTTCCCTCAGCTTGTAATTAATCATAAAATATGATTGCCATGCTAAGGCATGTGGACAGTGTAAATGTATTATTGTTTGAGTTGCCAATAACTGATTGTGGGGGTGAAGCCTTGAAACTACTAGTCATGATATCACTAGATGAAAGAATGTGAGAACTATAATAGAGGGCTCCTTATATCAAATAACCTCAAATTTCCCTTGATGGGGGTAATAAATCTCCTTTGGATCCCAAGGAGAGAAACCAATTAATGAAGAAAGGACCAATGGTTGAATTATCAACCACTCCCATGATTGGGAGCATGGTCTAACTGCAAAATGTTAGCTCGAAGTACCACTAGGTATGATAGACCAAGCTGACTCGAGTTCCCTTCTGACAGAAGGAATAGGATGGGTTGAGAACCATCCTGGGGAAAATATATGATAAAAATCGGTAAGGAGAATGCGCAGAGCTCTCCAGCGGATGATGAACAGAAGTTCATGAGATTGATGCCGAGTGAGCATCTGATAAACCTCGCACAGGGCCATGACAGAGAAAGAAATATCTAAAATTTGGAGAGAATAGAATCTGAGCAGAAGATGAAATAGAGAAAGAATCCTTGAGAACCACGAGAGTTCCCTGATGATATCATGGCTTGGCACGGCGGTGGCCAGACTGTTAATAATGAATGCCTCTGAGCCTATGGTCAGGTGGAAGGATGAACACCCACACTCAGTTAGTTGGCTACCACCTGTAATATATAAGTAATCACATATCTTGTGTATTTAAGTGGTACTGTGAATTAAAGTTTGATATTCTATGAATGTTGCAGGGATGGATATGTTTGCTTAATGATTTATGTTGTACCCTTTTTGTGTTTGTTGGATTGTGTAATTAGGCAAGTAGGAAATTGTATGAATTGGACGTGTTTTTATACTCGTAAATGCTTGCTCCCTATGGTGGCTTAAGCCAAAGCCACGAACTGCGAATTCGTTGACCGTGGGCATAGTTTCATGTATGCAAGTCGACCCTCCTAGTCGTTCTGATTCCCTTGGAAAATGGAGTTTTTTAAGCTCAGGAGAGGTAGTGCAGATATGCACAGGCTCTCTGCGAGGAAAGCAGAGACCGAGAACCACTTAATTTCTAGACTTGATGAAGGAGCGCAGGAGTTGTGCAAAAGACCCTTCTAAGTGTTAATTTCAGGAGAAAGAGCACAACGCTCTTAAATCCTTCATAAATGACGAAGCTCAGGAAGGATAGTGAGATTCAAGTATCAAAAGGGAATATCCTTTCATTTGGAAGATGAACGAATGAGACCTTTCAGGAGGATCCAAGGTTTGTCGAGACCGCTAGATTGGAAGAAGGAGCGCAAGCATTAACACCTCGACTCCTTCAGTCTTCGCAAGATCGACAAATGTTGGTAATCATCATGAAGGGGATGGATCCTCCGAAACTCAAAGTCATGATGTTATCTAAACCATATATCCAAGGATATATCGGGACCCACCTTGACCGTCGGACCTGTGAGTCCAGAGTTCGCACGACGGGAGAATCGCGCGTTGGTGCAATTAAACTTACGAAACCCAAAGTTGGGATGTGATTTGGACCGTTGGATCGAGGAAGGTCGTGGACCGTCAATCCTACATGAGTAGATTAACGTAAGGATTACGTGGGAATTCAAAATTCCCTAAGGACCAAGCTTAGAAGAGACTAGTTCTTTCAAAAGCGCAGATGAGGTCCAAGAGGCGAACTTGTTTCAATTTCGTAAGATCGGGAGGGAAGCGGAAGTCGAGACCCATACATAGGGCTCGCAGGAACTAAATCAAAGGTCAAGACCTTCAAAACATCTGAAATCTTCCAAGTCAGGGAAGAAATTGAAAGCTCAGGAGGAGGAGAAACAGTGACCGTTAGATCGAGCACTGTGAAAGATCTGGACCGTTGGGATTCACGTCCAGAAAATTAGAAGAGAACACATGAGGAGATCAGATATAGGTTGTCAGATATGAGCGTGAGGACCAATAGTCGTTGGATCCCAAGGAAAGTGCACGAGGCCTAACCCTTTGAAAGTTCATAGGAGAGTGGACTTGCAAAGTCCCTAAGTTCTGAAGTCAATCGAAATCGTCCATCGTCAGGGTTGATACGTGGCGTAAGATCCACAACTTTGGGGGTTTGTGGACAAGGAAGAGGACAAACAGTCGAATTAAATCTTGGTCATTGATATCCAGGGGGATACGTGTCAGGAGATCGTGTATTTCGGGTAAAAGCACTTCAGAGAAATGGGTGCATAAGAGTTGAAACTCCCCAATCCCAGAGAGTCAGAGAGCCGAAGCACCGAAGCGCCGAAGTGCCGAAGCGCCAAAGGGCCGAAGCGCAGAAGGATCGAAGAGCCGAAGGTCTCTGAACCGTTAGATCCAGAGAGACACGTGACAATAGATCACAAGCTTCAGTTAAATTGCATTGGAGTTTCAGTTGAGAATTGAGATTCCTGAACCCTGAAGACCCAAAGTGAATTTGGACCACCAAATCCAGAGGGACGTGTGGCGATGGATCGTGGACTCCAGAGAAATTTGTTCAAGAATTTTCAGTTGATATTTGAGACTCTCGAAGTCTGAAGAGCTAGAGAGCCGAAGTAAATCTCAACCGTCCGATCATCTGAAGTATATCTCAGTCATCAAATTGTCCGAAGTAAATCTCAAGCATTGGATCGTCCGAGGTGAATATAGACCATCTGATCGAGAAGGGACGTGGCGTAGATTGGTGGATTCCGGGTAAAGTCTCGAAGTAATTTATAGCCACCAGATCAAGAGGATAGGTTCCATAAATCTGTAGATTTCAGGTAAAGGCATGAAGCAAGCCTCAATCGTCTAATTCAAGTGGACACATGGTAGGAATCCGCTTACTTCAAGGGGAAGTGAAGTTTGATATTTGAGATCTCAGAAGTCCAGAGACCCAAAGGAAATCTCGACCATTGATCGAGAAAAGGGCCACAGGACCATTGATATAGTTGAAAGTTAAAACCCTCGAAGCAGAGGCAGATTCGATGATTGAGAAGGAAAAGTGTCCACAAATTATAGACTCCGGAAGATTGACATAAGGAAGAAAGGAAAGTTTGAGACTTGAGATTCTGAAGTTCGGAATTCCGAAGCAAATCACAATTGTTGATTTGAAAGAGGTCGGATCTGATCCTCAGCTTTGAAAGGGATGGATCTGAGCCATCATTTCAGAAGCACCATTAAGGTCGATGAGATCGATCGTCCCGTAGCATTGCGGGGATCAAATATGCATGAACTTTAAAAAGTTGAGGGCGGGTCGCAATCCAAACCACGGTTTTGAAGAAAGGACACATGCAGGCTCGAGGAGATTTTGGGCCAAAAGGTATTTTGGTTTCAAACCACCTTTGGCTGCACCTGCAATTGTGGTTTTGCATGAGGTTATCAACCAAGGTCAGCTCAAGGAGGGGCTTATTAGAAAAGGGGCTAGCGCCCAAACTCAGATATTTCCCAAGCGCGAAGGATAGGTCATGGGTACCATTAGACATGCACTCGGAAATCGAAAGGGTCCGCGTTTAATTACAGAGCGAGACCATCATGATCTCAAAGATTCATTGGCTTCAGAATCAGAGATCCTTGATCGAGAGGTCAGACTCGTTCCCTGACTTCCCAAATTAGAAACCATGGATGGAGAGTCTTTCCTTTAAGAAAAGAGAAAATTTTTATGCCCCATTGTGGGTGTGTTACAAATTGGTATCAGAGCATGGTTACAACACTTGGCTTGCTTGGGCTCATGTACGAGTCGCGTAAGTAGGTATTGTTATCTTCATTTACTCCTTGGGGAGAAGGACTGTAGATTGAACCTATGATTTTGGGAATTCTTGTTTAATTTTAGCATAAGTATTTCTTTATCCCTTTGTCAAAGTGATAACTACTCTTACTAGAGTAGGGATATGCTAATTGGCATTTATAATAAGACTTGAATGTGGATAGCTGAAGGTGGCATGGTTCTGTCAAGGGAAGTTGAATCCCGAAGGATGGATGACTTGGTGTTCGTAACACTGCTTCTAAGCATGGGCAGTTGGAAATTCAGGCACTGATGATGGTGGATTATATAATGGTTAATACCTTTGTGGGCTTAAATGAATCTGATAGGATCAGGTAGGATCCTTGACAATTATAGTTATTTATTTATATTAAATCGGAGTATATAAATCCTTAGGACCAAAGAAAAGTGAGATGGGTAAAACCCTATGGATGTTGAGGCAAGAAGGTTTTCTTGCCATACGTTGTCGCATAAAGAGGAAAGTGACCCTGGTTGGTTATGGCCTTGAGAGAAGGCAACATCAATACGAGATATGACTATGAGATTAGTTATGTAAGTGACTGAAATCTCAAACTAAAGGACACTAATGATGAAATTAAACCATCAAGTGAATGCACGAGGTAAAAAGGTGCAAGAGATGCACCTAATTATACATGAATGTGTATACATGATCATAAGGATGATTGGAAGATCCTTGGGAAAAGGATATAGAAGTCAGATATGTCTATGCGTGTGAATGACATGGAAAAAGTGCAAGCAATAAGATAGCATGATGAATACTTATCTATGCTTAATTATGCTTGAGTACATGGGTTTAATGCATTATGGAGCTTCCTAATATGAAGCCTAGTAGTAATACCAGTTAGGTATGAATGATATTAAATGTGCAAGTGATGCATAGGTATGATGTAAGTTAACAAAACTAGAATATGTATGGATACATAATTTGGGTACATGACCAAGATGCATGTTTATATTCCTTATGTGATATTTGGTAAATTGTTGAAGTTAACTCACGGCCGAGGCCATCAAAAATAGTGATGGATATGTAATAAGGAAGTTGCATGTTGAAGGAGTTCCCTGTGGAGGAACTGT
>SNQJ01S0000740.1:55763-73517 GCA_010110895.2 Picea sitchensis | reverse complement strand
TTTGAAAAACATCATGTAATGAATAGAAGACTAATAATGAATCTTGACCTTTCTGATAACCGAATGGTAACATGCAGGATGCGTAGGTTCATGATTCATTATGGGAAAAATATTTTGATATTAAAGCATGTTGATGTATCCTAAGAGTTAGGATGAGCCTAACTCAGGGCTACTCATGAAAAGAGAAGAAAGATCACAATAAGAAGTTGATTGTATAAGTAAAGGGGGAGAAAAGGAGGAACACTTTCCTCACCCTAAGAACCCTAAATTGTTTAACAAAGCCATAGGATTAAAAGAGCAGTTGTGGAAACCAGTATTGTTGGTAAAAGGCAAGTAAACCCCCTGAGTAATAGGCTTGGTTGAAGCCATGATTAAGAAAAGGCAGTGAAGCCTTAGAGATAACTAGACTGGGCTCAAAATTCCCAGGCGATGTATAAAGAGTTGGAAGAAGGGGAGAGTCCTCAATTCTTTCCTTGCTGAGTATTATGTTTTCTCTTGGATGAGAAAGATGGTACGCTAATGTAAGTAAAAAGGTTTTGACACCATAGTGATAAGGATTGTATTGTTGAAGATACAATTGAAATATGTTTGTGTTGCACTTGTGGAAACATTTGAGGAAAATGTGATGAAGTACATAAAGATATGCTAGGACATTTTGAAGATGTTTTATGAATTCGAATGTTATGATACATATATTTGGTTTAATATTACAACTAATGTAATTGTGACTATGATGATGCATGCTATGCATAGAAAGGAATTGGAGCTATTGAGGAAGACAATTGCCAATGATGGGCAGGGATGATTTTAAGGATGAAAATTTATTTTAAAATGTAGAAACCTTAGCGAATCTGACTAATCCTTCATATGCCAACTATAAATGTTTGGCGATATTTTTGTAAAAATATTCAAATTTCTAAGGATTTTATATAGTTTTTATAAAATTTTGGTGATTTTTAAGGTAAAATAATTTTATCGTATAGAATTTGGGCGAATCATTTTTAAAATAGTGAATCTCGTTTTTGGAAAAACCATGGAAAATTAGCTCACGAGCGAAATTTAGCCCCTAAAATCATCCATGAATTGATGGGCAACCTCAAGAAGAGGATGACCAGGAGAAGGTTGCGGTTGAAATATTGTTGAAAGGGTTGTAAAAGTCCCCATAAAGCACTGTTGATGAGGTAAAAATCAGAAAGAGGGTGCTAGCAGCCAAGAACCGGTATAAAGATATTTGTGCCTATGTGGCACAAGGTATGAAGGGATTTGGTAAGAACCCCTTCTGAAATATTTTATTGTCTTAGTGTTATGCATGAACTTTTGAAAGGAAGTTGTATGCCTTGGATACCCAAGTAAGGTATGATTCAGGAAGGAGAACCTGCATGATGGAGGTATGAAAGTCTGGTAGTAAACATTGTTTGTAACCCTTGGAATAATTCATGAACTGATATGTCATGAATGCATTGACCAATCAAAGAATGCTTAAAGGAATTCATGTGAAACTTTTGAGTTCATGTGTACTGATTTGGGATCGTGATCGGTCTATAGCGGGCAATATGGTCTTCCTGTAAGAATGAAAGAAAATGAATAATCCATATGAGGAAAAGGTTGGTTAAATCCAACACACCATGGCCAAGAACCGGTCATAAAGTGTGAAGAACTTGAAAACAATGCAAGAGTGCATTGGGTATGAATGTGGCCATGAATAATTGACACATTTGTTAAAATCCTTTGAAATGTTGAATTTTGTTTTGAAAGGTTTGGTATGTTGAAATGAGGCATAGGCAAGGAATGGGATTCCCTTTTTATGTTTATATAGATGTGATGAACTATTAGTATGCATGGTTTTGAATATAGATATATATATACATGGATGCGTGAGAGACTAACAATTTATTTGGTTGTGTAAATAATGAATTGCAGAGAGGAAAGAAGTCTTGGATATGGTAGCTTTGTAAGCCCATAAGGAAGACCAATTTCCTATTGAGCCAAACCACTATGGGAAGGAAAGTCCCATAATTATGAATCTGGTTCTTGTGTGGAACAAATATGGAAATAAAACGTGGAATTGGAAATCTGTAAGTGACAGTTTTACAATAAAATTTTGAATTTAAAAATTTATGATGTCTCATGAATTTCTATATACATGTGATACAGGTGAAAGGGAAAGATATGCGAAGAAGTTCTGAGATGAGAAACTGAACTCTTGGATTCGAGGGAGAACTGTGAGAAAGAGTATAATTCGATTGCATGAAATAGATACTGACTCGAGAGAAGGAGAGTAACCTTCATCCCTATCTATGATTGAGTCGGGAGAAGGAGAGTAACCTTCGTCCCTAACTATTTCTATGCCAGGAGAAGGAGAGTAATCTTCATCCCTATCTATTACGGTACTGGGAGAAGGAGAGTAACCTTCGTCCCTATCTATTACACTACCGGGAGAAGGAGAGTAACCTATGTCCCTATCTATTATGATACCAGGAGAAGGAGAGTAACCTTCGTCCCTATCTATTACGATACCGGGAGAACGAGAGTAACCTTCATCCCTATCTATTACGGTATTGGGAGAAGGAGAGTAACCTTCGTCCCTAACTTTAACTGAGCCAGAAGGCTGTCAAGCTGTAAAAGCATGAAAAATGGCTACTGCTGAGCCATGAGAACCCCGTGTTAAGCCATGATCGCCTAGAATATGTTGTGTTGAGGTAACACAAGCCAGAGGGATGCCTCAAAAGAGCAAGTATGAGTGACGCCTCGACTATAAGACTCGATAGAGTCTCTAGAATTAATTTTGTGCGAGAAAACCTTGGCAAGGAAAGATGGATCACTCAAGGGACTGTATAGCAGAGAAGGGGATGCCTGGGCCTGGAGGGTGAGTGACCGCAAGGAAGAGGAGACCTTAATAGTTCTTGTAAACTATTGATTTGGATCATGCACATGATGGGTAGTTATTCATGTGCGAGAAAACCTTGGCAAGGCAAGATGGATCACCCGAGGGACTCTATAGCAGAGAAGAGGATACCTGAGCTTGGGCCTGGAAGGTGAGTGACCACAAGGAAGATGAAACCTTGATAGTTCTTGTAAACTATTGATGGGGATCATGCACCCAATGGGTATGTCAAGGAAAAACGATGAGCCTGGATAACAAACAACCTTGTGGATACAAACCCACAAACCGCGCAGATAATTATTGTGCTAAGATTAGAAAAAAAATTCCTAGAAATATTTATACAATGTTATCACATGAGACTATGATTAATATGCTTGTTTTCCAAGAATTATTGAAAGCAGGTGACGAATATTAAGGGTCTAAAACAGGACCTGGCCGAGAAAGAAAGATCAATATTTCTGAAACAATTGAATGGGAAAGGATTGACAGGTGTTTTGAGGAAGAACACCGAGGATGGTGTTCCTTTAAGGGGGAGTGTATTGTAACATCCTTGTTTCCCCCAACTTGTAATTAATCATAAAATAGGATTACCAAGTTAAGGCATGTGGACAGTGTAAATGTATTATTGTTTGGGTTGTCAATAACTGACTGTGGGGATGGATCCTTGAAAGTACTAGCCATGATATCACTAGAGGAAAGAATGTGAAAACTATAATAGAGGGCTCATTATATCAAATAACCCCAAATTTCCCTTGATGGGGGTAATAAATCTCCTTCGGATCCCAAGGAGAGAAACCAGTTAATGAAGAAAGGACCATTGGTTGAATTATCAACCACTCCCATGAATGGGAACATGGTCTAACTATAGAATGTCAGCTTGAATTACCACTGGGTATGATAGACCAAGCTGACCCGAGTTCCCTTCTGATAGAAGGAACATGATGGGTCGAGAACCATCCTAGGGAAAATATATGATAAAAATTGGTAAGGAGAATGCATGGAGCTCTCCAGCGGATGATGAACAGAAGGTCGTGAGCTTGATGCCGAGTGTGCATCTGATAAACCTCGCCCATGGCCATAATAGAGAAATAAATCTTGAAAGTTGTAGAGAACAGAACCCGAGCAGAAGCTGAAACAGAGAAATAATCCTTGAGAACCGCGAGAGTTCCCTGGTGATATCATGGCTTGGAATGGGGTTAGCCAGAGTGCTAAGAATGAATGCCTTTGAGCCTATGGTCAGGTGGAAGGACGAACACCCATAGTCAGTTAGTTGGCTACCACATGTAATAGATAAGTAATCGCATATCTTGTGTATTTAAGTGGTACTGTGAATTAAAGTTGGATATCCTATGAATGTTGCAGGGATGGATATGTTTTCTTAATGATTTATATTGTACCCTTTTTTGTGTCTGCTAGATTTTTTAATTAGGCAAGTAGGAAATTGTATGAATTGGACGTGTTTTTATACTCGTAAATTCTTGCGTCTTGTGGTGGCTTAAGCCAGAGCCACGAACTGCGAGTTCGTCGACCGTGGGCATAGTTTCATGTATGCATGTCGACCCTCCTAGTCATTTTGATTCCCTTGGAGGATGGAGTTTGTTAAGCTCAGGAGAGGTAATGCAGATATGCACAGGCTCTTTGCGAGGAAAGTAGAGACCAAGAACCACTTAAGTTCTAGACTTGATGAAGGAGCGCAAGAGTTGTGCAAAAGACCCTTCTAAGTGTTAAGTTCAGGAGAAAGAGCACAACGCTCTTAAATCCTTCATAACTGATGAAGCTTAGGAAGGATAGTGAGATTCAAGTATCGAAAGGGAATATCCTTTCATTTGGAAGACGAACGAACAAAACCTTTTGGGAGGATCCAAGGTCTGTCGCGACCGCTAGATTGGAAGAAGGAGTGCAGGTGTTAATGCCTCGACTCCTTCAGTATTCATAAGATTGATGAATGTTGGTAATCATCGTGAAGGAGATGGATCCTCCCAAACTTGAAGTCGTGATGTGATTTAGATTGTAGATCCAAGGATCTATCGAGACCCACCTTGACTGTCGGATCTGTGAGTGCGAAGTTCGCGCTACAGGAGAATCACGCGTTAGTGCGATTAAACTTTCGAAACCCGAAGTTGTGATGTGATATGGACCATTGGATCGAGGAAGGTCGTGGACCATCGATACGACACGAGCATATTAATGCAAGGAGTAAGTGGGAATTCTAAATTCCCTAAGGACCAAGATCAGAAGATACTAGCGCTTTCAAAAGCGCAGATGAGGTCTAAAAGTCGAACTTGTTTCAAGTTCGTAAGATCAGGAGGGAAGTAGAAGTAGAGACCCATACATTAGGGCTCACAAGAAGTAAATCGAAGGTCGAGACCTTCGAACATCTGAAATATTCCAAGTCAGGGAAGAAAGTGAAAGCTCAGGAGGAGGAGCAACAGTGACCATTAGATCGGGCACTATGAAAGATATGGACCATTGGGATCTAGATCCAGACAATTAGAAGAGAGCGCAGGAGGAGATAAGATCTAGGCCGTCAGATCTGAACGCGAGGACCAACATTCATTGGATCCCAAAGAAAGTGCACGAGGCCTAACCCTTTGAAAGTGCACAGGAGAGTGGACTTGTGAAGTCCTGAAGTTCTGAATTCAATTGGAACCATCCATCGCTAGGGTTGATACGTGGCGTAAGATCCACAACTTCAGAGGTTTGTGGACAAGGAGGAGGACAAACATCTGAAGTAAATCCTGGCGGTTGATTTCTAGAGGGATACGTGTCAGGAGATCATGTATTTCGAGTAAAAGAACTCCAGAGAAATGGGTGCATAAGAGTTGAAACTCTCGAAGCCTAAAGAGCCAGAGAATCGAAGCGCCGAAGTGCCTAAGAGTCGAAGCACTGAAGTGCCTAAGAGTAAAAGCGTCGAAGGGCCGAAGAGCCGAAGGTCTCTGAACCGTTAGATCCAGAGAGACACATGGCGATAGATCGCAAGCTTTGGGTAAATTTCATTGGAGTTTCAGTTGAGAATTGAGATTGTTGAACCCCAAAGACCCGAAGTGAATCTGGACTGCCAGATCCAGAGGGATGCGTGGCGACAGATCGTGGACTCCAGGGAAATTTGTTAGAGAGTTTTCAGTTGAGATTTGAGACTCTCGAAGTCTGGAGAGCCTATGTAAATCTCAACCGTCTAATCATCCGAGGTAGATATCAGTTGTCATATCATCCGAAGTAAATCTCAAGCGTCGGATCATCCAAGGTGAATCTGGACCATCTGATCTAGAAGAGACATGGCGTAGATCGATGGATTCTGGGTAAAGTCCCGAAGTAATTCATAGCCATCAGATCAAGAGGACAGGTGGCATAAATCTGTAGATTTTGGGTAAATATATGAAGCAAGCCTCAACCATCTGATTCAAGTGGACACGTGGCAGGAATCCACTTACTTCGAGGGGAAGTGAAGTTTGAGATTTGAGATCTTAGAAGTTCGGAGACTCGAAGGAAATCTCGACCATTGATCTAGTTGAAAGGTCAAATCCCCGAATCAGAGGCAGAGTCATTGATTGAGAAGGAAAGGTGTCCGCAATTTGTCAACTCCGAAAGATTGATGTATGGAAGAAAGGAAATTTTGAGACTTGAGAATTCTGAAGTCGGGAATTCCGAAGCAAATCACAGACGTTGATTTGAAAGAGGTTAGATCTAATCCTCATCTTTGAAAGGGATGGATCTGAGCCATCGGTTCACAAGCACCATCAAGGTCGATGAGATCGACGGTCCTGTAGCATTGCAGGGATCAGAGATGCGTGTAATTTAAAAAGTTGAGGGCGGGTCACAATCCAAACCATGGTTTTGAAGAAAGGACACGTGGAGGCTCGAGGAGAATTGTGGGCCGAAAGGTAGTTTGGTTTCAAACCGCCTTTGGCCGCACCCGCAATTGTGTGTTTGCGTGAGGTTATTGTCCAAGGTCACCTCAAGGAGGGGCTTATCAGAAAAGCGGCTAGCGCCCAAACTCAAAGATTTCCCAAGCGCGAAGGGAAGGTCACAGGTACCATTAGACCTGCACCCGGAAGTCGAAAGGGTCTGCGTTTAATTACAAAGTGAGACCATCAGGATCTTAGAGAGTCGTTGGCTTCAGAATCAGAGATCCTTGACCGGGAGGTCGGACTGGTTCCCCAACTTCCCAAATTATAAACCATGGATGGAGAATATGTCCTTTAAGAAGAGCGAAAATTTGTATGCCCCATCGTGGGTGTGTTACAATAACCCATTAGAGGGTCCAATGTTGTTGGATTCATGACTCAATTTTCTTGCTTAATTTCTCCCTCGTCATATATTATTTAAAGGTCGCGGGTACCATTAGACCTGCACTCGGAAGTCGAAAGGGTCTGCGTTTAATTACAGAGCGAGACCATCAGGATCTCAGAGAGTCGTTGGCTTCAGAATCAGAGATCCTTGACCGGGAGGTCGGACTGGTTACCCGACTTGCCAAATTAGAAACCATGGATGGAGAATATGTCCTTTAAGAAGAGCGAAAATTTATATGCCCCATCGTGGATGTGTTACAATAACCCATTAGAGGGTCCAATGTTGTTGGATTCATGACTCAATTTTCTTGCTTAATTTCTCCCTCGTCATATATTATTTAAAGTTAAAAAAATGATTTTAAATTTAGTTGCCTCTGAAAATGAAATCAGTTACCTTCATTTTTGTTATTATTTATTATAGGTGAGTAAACAAAAAAAAAATCCCTCACATTTTTAAATCCCATGTTTATTGATAGAAAATTCCCTTATATTTTTAAAAAATCCCATGTTTATTGATAGAAAATTCCCTTATATTTTTAAACCCCATGTTTATTGATAGAAAATTCCCTTATATTTTTAAATCCCATGTTTATTAACATAAAATTTCCACACATTTTAAAATCCCATTAATTTGTTTTGTTGCAAAATTTGTTCACCACATATTATTTAATCATTTAAAAGTACCATTGAGTGATTCTCAAAATTGAAAACATAAAATTCTCACACATTTTAAAATCCCATTATTTTTTGTTGCAAAATTTATTCAGTGCATATTATTTAATCATTTAAAAGTACCATTTAGTGATTCTCAAAATTGAATTTAATGTTTAGTATGGGAACTAATTTGTGTTTTGGCTTGTGTCTAAAATGTTTGAGTAGATGTAAATTATTTTTTTTAAGAGTTAGAGGAATCGTGAGTACTACGAGATTTCTTTAGTGTGTGATCATCATGGATGATGGTGTTATGGAAAAGATTTGTATGGAAAGTGAAAATTTGAAGGGGCAAATCCTACAACATACATTGGGTGTAGTTCTAAAACAAACTAAGTTTTCATATGGAGGGAGAATTTTAGTTATATGAACTTAGGGAGAAACACAAATTATTTTAAAGGATAAATGCATATAAACTTGCGAGCATGGTCACATAGAGTGGGGCTAGGGGTAATTTTTCAATTGTAATTGACTTCACGTGTTTGCAAGCTTGAAGTACTAAGTTGGTTAGAGGTGGAAGGGCCATATTGCAGCATGTAAATTTTATTTTGGTACTCAACTTTACTCACAATCCAAATTAAAACCTCCTTTGCAAACCAAATAGTCCAATAGCCCTATGAATCTAACAGTACCAAAGAGACAACTCAAATCATTCGCTTTTTATGTTTGTTGTGGGTCATCGTTATGTGCATGTAATGATTCACTACAATCATATTTAGAATCAAGCCTTATGTTTGATACCCATTGTATTCCTCTTAGTGCATGCAACTATTGATTGAACATAAATGGAAAAAATGGTCTTCTCTCCCTTTATATCACAAATTATACACATTCTTAATAGCTAAATGCCTAGAGTTCTTAGTTGAATGAAATGATGTACTCTTGTTTTTGGCATTCTTTTTTTTCATGTAATTTAATTAGCTCTATCTTGTTATTTATATGACTTACAAATTTTTTATTAGTTTCTATCTATTATAGTAAAATTGTAGATAAGAGTGGCATTAATTTATATTATTAGTTTCTTAAAGATATTTTGGTTTTACCATTATTGGATAATGTTAAGGTTGTTTTTTATGCTGAAATTGGTTTTTCAATCACCTAAGTAGAAAAAACCTAGAAAGAATCAAATAACATGTTATATTCTTTAAGGGGCTAGTCTATGGAATATGTAGAACTTTAAAAGTGCATTATTTAATCAAATTTTGGCATAATATTTTATCTTTTTTAGTTGTAATTTCATGTTTTGGCATGCTTTTTTTTATTTTTTTTGTAAATAAAAATAATTATATTACCTTGCGAAAGAAAAAATTGTACGTGTCCAGATATACATAAGAGCTATCCAGTTTTTCTGCCACTGAGGTGGAAACCAGAATGCAAGGCTTGACATCTGTCCATAGTTACATGACTTAAACAAAAAGACGACAACTGTCAAAATACAACTAGGGGACTTGCCCCCTGTTCTGCCACTCTCATGGAAACCAGAATAAGCGGTGGATTGGGTGCCCCGACTTGAACCAAATAAAATCGAACTTGAGCCAAAGGCTTAATCAAAGATTGAACCAGAGACAGACCGAGACAAAAATGCAAAAATTCTTGCCATTAACCCAAAGAAAAAAAACCCTGAAAGAAGCTATGCATGCGACAAGTTGGGGCCATCGTGACAGAGTCTGAAGATGAAGGGTCGACGTTCATCTGACAACACGTCAAGAAGCGACTCTTCTCAGGTTCGCTTGACAAGGACGTGTAGAGGGCATCCAGGTGCTTGCCAAAGAGACTCTAGCGGTGTTGTTTCTTGGCCAGGTCCCTCCTCATTTCAAATGTCAGAACTAGGTGGTTGTCCATGAGTTGGTGGGATTCAGGAGCTAAGTGGTAGTTCGCTTGAGCCTAGATCTACTCCAAGGTGGCATCAATGCAATTGAAAGCACCAACTGATTCCATGAAGGGGTATTCCTCCATGGAGGTAGCTGAATTGCGCCCTGAGTGGCCCTCTAGAGGTAAGGCCTCTTCTTCTATTATGAAACCTTTAGTGACTGACTCATGTTGTGGGTTGGTGGTGCAGATAGCAGGCTAGCACTCCAGGACTCTCGAGGGAATGAGAGGCAAGAATTCCGCCCAGTTGGGCAGAAATTCTTCCTCCGTCGGGAAGCCACCTTGGAGATTCTTGGTGTTGGGAGGACGAGTCTGCAGCTGAGCCTGCTCATACCAATTGAACCGTGAGAGACCTAAAGGGACCTCAATCGGAGTAGGAGCATGAGAGGTAAGTCCCTAGTCGTGGTGAGTCCAAAGCTCTGAAGGGGCATGCACATGCCAATTCTTCCCCGAGGATCCCTCATGGTCTCCACCTAGAATATGCACTCGAGAGGCATTCCTCGAGCGGTTGTGTCATCCAAATATACTGTAATGGTCCAACCCTCGACGGGGCTTGCCCCATTCTCTTGGCATGGTTGTACAGTAACCTGGACTAGCTAAAAAACTGTAAGAACCGGCTGTGTCTCAAGGCAGGATCAACGTAAGAATGTTGTGGTCCATGCGCAAACGCCCCATATAACGTTTTCAACGCAGTGAAAAGACCAGGAGGACCGTAACATTGATGGGTCTCGTAGCCATTAATGCTTGGGTGATGTTGATCTCAAGGATCGTACTAAGGTTGAGGAGCTGAGCCCAGGAATCCATTAAGGCACAACGCATTAAGGCTTGGCCTTCAAGCATGAGAGCCATCATGACTGGACAGGGAGGGAGGGTGGCAACGAGAGGCTTTAATTGTCCTCGTTAACGTCTCGTCTGACGACGCATGTGGCCCATGTGGCCCATGTGTCACCCCATCCAGGGATGTTTTGGCATGTATTATGTATACTACTATAATCAATTTTTTTTGTTGAACCTCGACATTTTCTTCATAATTATCCTTGTTAAGAACTTGTATTTTTTTTCCATTATATAGCAACGAATGTTGTTATTACAAAACTAGGTGCCATGAACTAGATGCTATGGAAACCTTGTTAATTTTGTGATTTGAAAAGGACTTGTACATTTAATTGTTTTGTTTCTATAGGGTTTATTATAAATGGCATGTGGCATTCACATTAAACCTAATGTGATTGCAATAATAAATCCTGAAAAAAAATGGTACAATCCTACTTAATATAGCATGGTTGTGTTATTTCTCTGCAACATTGATTTTTTTTTGGTGGTTTGCACTATATACATATGTATTAAATGTGATTTTTCAATTAGTTTTAAATTTTGTTTATGATGCTCAACACCACAAAACATCAATCCATGTAGGATTGATTTTGTTGGATTGCACTATACACCACTACTATAAATGGACAGAATTTCCGACGCCCTATTACCGTACCCCCAATGTATAACGTCGCTCAACTGCCGCTTATGAGGGCTCAACAAGTGTCGGAAAATCTCCCGTGGTTTTTTCGACGTTGGACTATCGTTGGCATTCCGACTCCCCTAACGTCTGACGACCGACGGCCTTTAAAAATTTAATTTCAAAGGACAACCAAAAAACTATCGACGACGTCCGTCGGTTTACTAATGAATATTCCGACGCTATCCCGCTGACGAGACCGACGAGCGTGTTGTAGTTCTGATGCTTTGCTAGGAGCGTTTCCCATTGGAAGTCCGACCTGTAGTAGTCGGAAGACCGACAGACCTGAATATTTAAAAAAAAAAAAAATTATTGAAAAGTGGTGAGGCATTATTTTTCTCAAGTTCATAAAAGGCACTGAAGGTTTCTTCAACACTGACCAGCCCATTCCAGTTGCCAAATTCTACAAGATCTTGGAGAAAATCATCGATTCGCTCAAGCTTCAGCAAAGGCAGAGATGGATTGGTTGTTGCAATTGGAAATGGGGCAAAGAAATGGCATGGAATTTATCAAAAGATGATTCTATCAAGTAATAGGGCAAAGAAATGGCATGGAATTTATCGACATTAGTCCCTCATGGTCGCATAAATGTATTGCCCATGTTCATACCAAACCAAAATTTATTCACTTGTAGCANGTAGAACATATTGTAACAAAAAACAAATAATTATTATTTGTTTCCAAAAAATGCGTACCAATAAGGAAATATATTATAACCTACTAATTACCTTAATGAATGTATGCCAGTCATGTGTTTTAACCCCACCAAAATCACCTTTTGTCGTTAAGATATTTTGTATGTTCGACGAAAACCCCGTCGGAAATCTAATTTTTCGAATGACCTCTTTTACAATATTGCTTTGTTTCTCTGTCAATAACCAAGGAAGACTAGTATTATGTTCATGAACATCACCATTAGAATTAATAATAACACTTTGCAATGCGTGATTAGCTTCATGTATGTCACAACAAATCTTTCCAATTCTCTCTTTGTCAGTCCTTCCATCTAATATTTGCCATAACAATTATGTTATGTTCTTCCCGATATGCATTGTATCAAACAGATGAACTATTTGTAGGTACTCGTAGTATGGAAATTTATTGAATTGCATTGGGTAACTTTTCATTCCTCCTGGAAGCCCATTCGTGCCTTAAAGACATTCATGAAACATCAACAAATTGAAATTAACACTAATTAATGGGACAAAATGAAATTAACCAAAGATTTATATAATATGTCATACATAAATAATTTGTGTACCTTGATGATTTCTAATATATTCCAGCTTCCATAGGCGAGGTATCATTCTTCATGGTTTTTTTCCATTTTCTTCTTTACCATTGAATTTTGCTTTGTCTGTAGTTCAATAACTATGGTTCTTAGGCAGAAAGTGCCTATACTCATCAAACACTTCATTTCCTAAACTCCTTGAATGACGATATTTTATCCTCAGACCACAAAATGGGCATGCAAATTCACCCTTTGTTTGAAGACCTACAAGATATATGAATTAATGTAGCGTCAAATTAGAGTTACAATTTAAAATAATGCATGATATTTTCAATAAATATATACAATATTAAATCACAAAATAAAGTAACAATATACCACAAAAATGTGTTAACCCGGGAGCATCATGAATTGTCCATGATAGTATTCCATGGAATTGAAATCATTTTTTCCCTATTGGTCTAGATATGTCATACATAGTGACGCCAACCCATAACTTCAACAACTCATTGATAAGAGGCTCAATATATACGTTCATATCTTTAACCTGGTACCTACCTAATTGGTTCAACATATTGCATGATTAATTATATGTATCTAGATGTCGTTATATATAAAAGAAATAATTACCATGCACGAAACAAAGAAATGAAATATTTTGTCACACTTTAAAGCAAATAAAAGATAATTAAATACCTGGAACAATCCTTGCCAACATTGTGTGCTCTCTCTTGATCAACATCCAAGGAGGAATGTTATTGTGTATAACAAAAGAATGCCACACTGAGTATGTAGAACGAAGCTCTCCAAATGGATTGACACCATCAGCTGCCAACGAAAGTCTAACATTATGAGGTTCTTCTTTAAAAATTGGTCACTTTTCTTTGATGTACTTCAATGCAAAACCATCTGCAGGAATTCGAAGAACATCATCTCGACTTATGTTATTTGCTTGGAAATCCATAAACTGTGCTATACTTTGGCACCTGAACAATTGTTGGTAACGTGGAATTATCGGAATATAACGAAGAACTTTGCGAGGCACCTTCTTTGACGCTTTATCGGTTCGATATCTACTTATTTGACATTATGGGCATTCATTTTCTAATGCATATTGACCATAATATATGATATGATCATTAGTACATGCATCAATAGCTTGATAGTCCATTCCAATTTCTTTCATAGTCACGGATATTTCTCGATATGTGCGTGGAAAAATATTTGACGTCGGTAATAGAAATTCACATAACAATCTACAAAATTCTAAACAATAAGTCGATGTAAACAATATTAATCATCAATATTGCATCCAATATACTAATTTACGAATTAAAAAACAATAGCAATATAGGGAAAAATTGAACCTTTTAAGTATTTGTGAACATGAAGGCATAAATAATTAACAAATTAAATACCTTAGTATCTGTGTGAGGCATGTGTTTGATAAACCATTCAAAACCTTCAGTTTCACCAACAACAATATAGCAAATAAAATATTTGTTGTTGAGCCTTCATAAAGAGGTTGACGTGACTTCTCGAGTAGAGGATCAACATCATGACTAGCATCCTGGTTATCCTCATCCATTGGAGCAAATGTGTCTTGGATCAATCTATGTATCTCATCTTCCTGATTTGAATCAATAACGTTATCTTCATCTATATCATCATTAATAACTTATCAGCAGCTTCAATATTCTGATCTCGAAGTTCATCACCCTGTAAAGGAGTATTTCTTTTAGTACTTGGAAAATAACTCTTTGGAGGTCAACATTTTGGGGGCATCATCTATATATTTAAAAACAATGTAGAAAAGTTAGTGTGTATAGATAATATAAAAATCCCGATAAGAAATATTACTAAAGTTCATGACATGATGATTATTATAGAGAATACATTAAATATTGAATCCTCTTACCAAGGGACGATATTCATAACCCCCTTCGGCGTGCCCATTCTCCCTACAATGTCTTTCAGTTGTTGTTATTGAAAGTATTTTTCTTTGCAAGCCTCTACAATCATAGTAAGGGCAATAACATTTTCCATCACCCCTCGCCTCTAATGCTGCTCTTAACCGAGCAAGCTTCCTGTCATTTGCGTTCATAGTGATAAATCCTTGTCCTGACAAGTAATTTTCTTACCTACACCATACCAAACAATAAGTTGTCAATTTTTTTATATTTTAGCTACTCCTTCATTATATTTTAGCTACTCCTTTTGATTATGATATGTTTATTTACAGTGACCTACAATCCTCACAATTATTTCTTCTAAGACATTTTGACATGCTTTTTTTTATTATCGATTAACTATTAAGATCGATATGCTTCAATTTGTAATTTAGAGTAGTGTGTACTGAATCACCATGGAAAATAATTACACACCATTTAACGAAAGTGGTCAAAATTTATCAAACTTGAATCACTCGACACCATACACTAGCCTCTAAGTTGTTTTGTAGACAAAATGCCAATCTTTGAAATTCACCACTAAAAAATGAATGCCAACCACTTGTCATCCACAATTGGGGCGTTTGGTTTAAATTATGACGTGTTGATTTGCATCTACATACAATGGTCACAATTTTATGCTACTTACAGTGGTCACGATTTTATGCTACTTATAGTGGTCATATTTTTATTTTCTAAGACACTTTGGCATGTTCTCATTTTTCATTGTCTGACTAGTAGATTTCATCATGTTATCAGAGATTTCGTCATGAATTTTTTATATTTTAGATACTACTTATTAATAGTGTATAAACAAGTTACATCAACTACAAACTAGAGTTAATCACTACATCTAGAATTGTGTGTGATTATAAATAATTGAGAGAAACAACATCACATATAAGATAAGGGTATGTGGATTTTATTGAGAAAGTTGAAACAAATAGACTTTATTTATATTGGAAGAGTATGGTATATAATCATAAGTTCATTTGTTAAAGGTGCTTACTCATAAGTCAAGAAATTTAAAGGTGGCTAACCATAAGCTAAGATGGTTGAAGGTGGTTATTTAAAAGTGATTGTTGTGTGCCCAATCACGACATAGATAACATATTTATCATAAGGCCATATGTGTACACACTACTATAAATGGACAGAATTTTCGACGCCCTATTGGCGTACCCCCGACGTTTGACGTCGCTCATCCACCGCTTATGAGGGCTCAACAGGTGTCAGAAAATCTCTCGTGGTTTTTCTGACGTTGGACTATCATCGGTATTTCGACTCCCCTAAAGTCTGACGACCGACGGCCTTTAAAAATTTAAATTCAAAGGAAAACCAGAAAACTACTGACGACGTCCATCGGTCTACCGACGAATATTCTGACACTATCCTATCGACACGACCGACGAGCGTATTGTAGTTCTGACACTTTGCTGGGAGCGTTTCCCATCGGAAGTCAAACCTGTAGTAGTTGGAAGATAGACGGACCTAAATATTTAAAAAAAAAAATTGTTGAAAAGAGGCGAGGCATTATTTTTCTCAAGTTCATAAAAGGCATAGAAGGTTTCTTCAACATTGACCAGCCCATTCTGGTTGCCAAATTCTACAAGATCCCAGAGAAAATCATCGGTTGGCTCAAGCTTTAGCAAAGGCAGAGATGGATTGGATGTTGCAATTGGAAATGGGGCAAAGAAATGGCATGGAATTTATCAAAAGATGATTATATCAAGTAAGAGGGCAAAGAAATGGCATGGAATTTATCAACATTAGTCCCTCATGGCCGCATAAATGTATTGTCCATGTTCATACCAAACCAAAATTTATTCACTTGTAGCACCTATGGGATTCACAAAATGGGTTTAGTAACTCTAATCATCTAGTCATACCATTTGTTGAAAGTGGCCTCATCGAATGCAAAATTCTTAGTGTCCTTCCAACTCTTCCAATCATCAAATTGCAATGAAAGAATTTGTTGATTGGGCATGGGATGAAGTTATATTCCCTATAGGGGATTGCATTTCCACATCCCAAAAGAAACCAATGGATAGCCAAAGATGAATTAGGTGGATTATGTGTGGGGATTAGCACATGCCTGAAAGACTTCATCTATTAATAACTTAAACCATTTCAATTTAGTTCCCTGCACACATAATTTAGTGACAAATTGGGCATCCAGGTTGAATTATTCCTTGGTGTATTTACACATGAGATGGATTGCAATCAACTAGAAAGAAAAATGGCCCTTGGGTTTAATAATCAATGAGATGATGGCACCACAACCTCCCCTATATGTACCATACTTGTGATATAGGCTAGGTTCATCCTTATTGTGACCATGCTTCGTCATAACTTGAAATGCATGGGAGACATATTCCCCCTCCATAGACAACCTTGTTAAAATGTGTACATCTTGCACATGTATAGGGTATTCCCATTTAATCTATATGTAATTGCAAAGACCAACAAGTCATGCAACACCACAAAATTATATGTATAGAGAGGTTCAAACATAGGCTTCCAAACTATGGCAATGTCACTAGACTCAAATGGAATGTAATCAAGATAGGCTTCATGTCTAGGAACAAGTAATCATCAATGAAGTTTTTGTTGACCAAACTCGTTTTCTCAACCTTCCAATGCAAATCCTATAAAAATTCAACTCTCAAATCATAGAAATCTATTGGAACTGCTTCTTTTTTTCACAATGAGCTTTCAAAGCCAAAACCCTTCTTGTCAATGCCTTACAAATCTAATAAAAATAAAACTAGATTTTATCACTCTAAAATCTACAAACTCTTGTCAATGCCTTACCCTTCTTGTCAATGCCTTACCATTCAGATTTTGCCAAGAACAATCTATTATGCCAAGCAACATTTTTCAGAAAGATACTCTTCTAATTTCTTAGGCGAAAAATCAGTTGGTTTTGGTTGGAGAATTCCCTTGTCTTTTATAGGTCTCAGCCATGGACACTCTGATTTTACGCCTGAGAAATTAGAAGATATTTTTGGCAAAATTCATGTGTCTTGTATAGGTCTCAGCCATGGACTCTCAGGCTTAAAGTGCTTCAAAACCTGCATACAACAATGACCAAATTATTTCAATTGTCACTAAACAACTTCAATAGCTAAATATTGTCTAACCTTCAATAGCTAATTAAACAACTTAAAAGTATTTAAACAAATACATATCGATCCTTATGGGTATGGGGGAAAATATCACATCCCAGAAATTGTACAAAAAATTGCAATGGAGGCCGGTTCAATTTTTTTTGGAATTACATATTTAGCCCTGGGAGAATCAAAACA
>SNQJ01S0000740.1:29092-51500 GCA_010110895.2 Picea sitchensis | reverse complement strand
ATAGAAATATAACAAAAAATTTCAGATCACATCAAGAAGATAACCATTGATAGCAATTGAATATCAATTCATAATCTGAACATACTATGAAGATAGGTACTGTTGTAAAATAATTCAATGATCTTCAATATGAAACTGAACAAAGAACATAATAAATAATAGTAGTAAAAGAGATAGGGTTAGAAACTTACTTGAGTGTGGAAACCCCCATAGATGTACTCAGTAAAGGGAGAAGTGTCAAGCACTTACTTGAGGGCAGACCTTACCAAGTGAGAGAGAGATGACCAGAAGGAAAAACAAATCACAGCAAACCGCAAAAACAAGATGACCTCAATCAATCAAAGAACCCTCATAGACCAGCGTTTCCTTGTAACCATCCACTTTGGGTCACATTTCTCTTAACACATTAGGAAAACTATGGAGGGTCACGGAAGCCTTCCTTGAGGCATGCCACACAACACAGAGGTACAATAGAGGTCACAAGAGGCAGAGGCAAGTTGACAGTGCCAAGGTTAGGCTGCGGCAGGGTCAAGGCAGCCATGGAAAGGCTATCGAGGGGCAGCTATAGGCTGACAACACCAAGGATATGTTGCGGAAGGGTCAAGGTTGTTGAGGGGAAACTATAGGCTGACAGCACCAAGGATAGGCTATGGCAGGGTCAAGGTAGCCATGGCAAGGTTGTCGAGGGGCAACTACAGGCTGACAGCACCAAGGTTAGGTTGCGACAGGGTCAAGGTAGCCACGCCAAGGCTGTCGAAGGGCAACTACAAGCTGATAGTGCCAAGGATAGGTTGCGGCAAGGTCAAGGCTACCGAGGGGCAGCTACAGGCTGACAGCACCAAGGATAGGCTGCAACAGGGTCAAGGAAGCCACGGCAAGGCTGTCGAGGGGAAACTACAGGCTGACAGTGCCAAGGATAGGTTGCGGCAGGGTCAAGGTAGTCATGGTAAGGCTGTCGAGGGGCAGCTACAGGATGACAGTGCCAAGGATAGGCTGTGGTGGGGTCAAGGCTGTCGAGGGGTAGCTACAGGCTGACAGTGCGAAGGATAGGCTGTGATAGAGTCAAGGAAGCCACGACAAGGCTTCCGAGGGGAAACTACAGGATGATAGTGCCAAGGATAGGCTACAGCAGGGTCAAGGCAGCCACGACAAGGCTATCGAGGGGCAGCTACAAGCTGACAGCGCCAAGGATAGGCTGCGACAGGGTCAAGGAAACCACAACAAGGCTGGCGAGGGGTAGATACAGGTTGACAGCGCCAAGGATAGGCTGTGACCAACACATAAGAGGGGGAACCTAGCCACAATAAGGGTGACCAAAATATACAAGTCAACAAGAGGGGCTTGACCAATCACAAGATAACAACATAAACGGTCATCTCTTTGTCAAAAGTTTGAATCATAATGTGGGGGTGTCATCCTCGTACAAAGGGGGTTTCCACACTTTGATGTGGGATTTATACCTTCAAGTCTAATCCAAGGGTCAAATGGTCAAAGGCAAAGCAAAATAACACTATCTACTAGATAATATGCATTAAAAATATTCAAAAAATGTCACGGAAAAGTAAATTTATCAAGAACTCATTGAAAAGCAAAGCAAAAAAAAAAAGGTATGCAAGACCTTAATATTGACAGGCTTATATGAATTTTTTTTTATTATAAATGATCAGTATTATAATATTATACATCAGTACTAGGTTTGTTTTTTTTTCTTTGCACGACTTGCTGCTAATTTCCTAAGTATTTCATTGATATATGTGTCATCTTCTTTTACTGTGTGTTCTTCTATTGTTGATTTTCCTTGCATTCTCACACTCATTGCATTCCTTGTCACGTACTCACGACGATGCGGGTCATCGCCTACAACGACAAAAAATATTAAATTTATAGGGCAAGTTATTGAATACGATTGATTTAGATCATTAATAAGAAAAAATACAACTGGAATGTAATAATTTACCTGCCCTATGCTCCTCTTCTATTAGAGGATCTTGATGTATGTCGTGCAGCTCTACCACTGAAACCACAAAATTTATAAGTAGACAATCATAATTGAATTAGTAAAAAGAAAAAATAGAATCACAAAATTCATAAGTACGAAATTATTAAGTTATATATGATTAATATACAGCCATATTACCATTGTGGCTCTCATGTGCAACAACATCATGGGGCTGCACCGACCCAGTTATGTTAGGATCGGGTTGCACCTCACTGTCAGGAGGTTGCACCTCACTTTCATGGGGCTTCACGAAAGCACCATCTTGTGGTTGCTCTCTACTATCAACAAACTGTTCTGCAGTACTATTGATGGGCTCGGTAATATTGTTGCTCCCCTGCTATAAATAACAGAGAAACATATAAAATTATTGGACGATATCAAACGAGAATGTATTTTAAAGGTAATGAAATTGTGTTATTGTGGTTAGATTTTTATAATATACCATCTCATGCACACTGCATATTGGTGACTGTCCCAAGATTTTTCAGTGATCAATAACATCTTGGTATCCATACTTGTAACCAAGCCAGAGGTCTTCCTTAGTGGCTTTGGTACCAAAATCGTCCCCCTAAATTGCATAAGAGTATTGATTTTTGTTATTGGTTGCCCCATGAATTACCAGAAACCTGGAAGGCGATATAACTAATAATATTGTTAAGATGTTTGATTACTTACAATTTGTGCCTGTAACTTCAAATAGCCACCTTGGCCTAGTCTGTGTTGGCCATGTTTCTCAACCCTTGCCTTGGTGGCTTTCGAAGTGTTAGGGAGCCTATGAAAAATTTCAAGTATGTTATATACCACAATTGTATTTAAAAATAAAGAATGCTAAAAGTATTGAATTCAAATTGTAATTTACCTTCCTGGACCAGGTGGATTTCTTCCTTCTTTTCTCAATATCTTCTCCTTTGTGTCCTCAATGAACGCCTTCCATTCCCTCTCAAGAATAATGGGTGGACACTCATACCTAGGGTTATTTTGCAAGTTAACCCTATACATGTCACGTATATATTTTAAATATAGGCCCACCACTTTGGAGACCTCGCTTTTTTCGAAGGTATCTACCCCAAACATATGTTCAAGGTAGTCCAAGATTTCTTTTTTGAGGTGAATACTCTGAGAATTCCACCTCATGTGTAATGTGGGACCAAAAATTTCCAACGACTGGTCATGCAAGTGTTTATAAAACAAGTTGTTTCCTACATGAAAAAATAAAAGATCATTAATTAGAAAATAATAATATATAAGATGATATATGCTTCAGATATACAGCAACAAACGATTAAAACAATTAAAAACACCTAGAATTTTTAATGTCTTTATTGGAACTCCTTTCTCATTCACCAAAAAAGTGCATGAAATTGTTCCCGTGCTGGCAAGGCATGACGATCCAGGAAATGAACTGACAGTGTCATCACTGCCACTGCCACCATCTCCTGCGTGTGGCTCTGCCACCTCCAGCTGAAGGGGTATGTCATGCTCACGGTCCCCAGCTATAGGTGTGGACCCAGTCTGAGTATGACTGGGATCAATCGTAGGTGGAGTGTTGAATAGCCTAGCCAGTATATGGTGGTTCGTGCTGGTTGGACGTTGTGGTGTACTCTCTGCAACATGACTACTACCAATATCTATTGTAGGAGTCAACTGAATCGGAGCCAAAAAAATCCTATATAAGAAAGAAAAAGTTTTTTTGATTAGAAAATGTAAAAGTTATAAACATGAAACATTCATAATTGAACTTACGACCAAAAAAAAATCACTTTAAGATATGGTTATTACCTTATATTTTTGAAGGTCTTCCTTCAACTGCTCTATCCTTTCTTTAGTTTCTTGATTTTGATCTTTACTTACAATCAAGCGAAGGATTTCTCTATTCGTTTTTATGATGATTTTGTTGATTGTTACCATTATGTTGGGGTAATCCAACAAGTCATCGTCGACCCAATCATCACAACCATGGCCTGTGGACTGTATATTTCAAGAAAGAAAAGTTATTTTCAATTATATAAAAAAATAATAAATTTCACATTAAATGTAATTCAGAAATGTTAATCATATGCTTGTTCTAGGGGGGCTGAAGATTTTCCATGATCATCCTGCCAAGAATTAGGTGTTAGAAATCCATAACAAATGAAATGACTCATGCAAACTCACAGAGTATGATGTGCATTATAGTGAAGTGCATTGCCTGTAATTTACCTGTTTTGAGGGGTCAGTTGGTGCTTTTCCATGATCAGCCTACCAAGAATTAGGCGTTAGAAATCTATAACAAATGAAATGACTCATGAAAACACTAAGAGTATGATGTGCATAAGATTTAGGTGTTATAAATCCATAACAAATAAACATCATGAACAACAATAAATTTACAAACAATGGGAATACAAATTTACAAACTGCACCACATCACATCATGATAAGTAAACATAATAGATTTCAAATTATCGCCCCCATAATAGCAATGTTTGTATGTATTTGATTCAAGTTGTAACCAATCAACAACTCCTCCCCTGTAGTTATTGATTTTATTGTGCATACGAATACACGGTTTCATTCCCGCCCCTCAAATATGCAATTGGGTTGCTTATTTGTTGTCCTAGGTCGTGTACTATTTATAAACCCCGCAATATTTCCCGATGCCTTTGGCCTTCCGTCAATATACATAGACCCTCCTTTGTTTCTATCATTGTCTCTTAGCTATATATAATTTGCAGCCACTCCGTATATCTGCATACCTCGCATATATTGGACTAGCTTCATCCAATCTCTATAATTGTAACAAGGCCCGACATACTCTATCAATTCAGCTATTCTGTCGTCAAAAACCTTTATTCCATCCATGGAAAATATCCCCAAGCCATGTAACGATGATGGAGCAATCTGATATATCCTCTCATCCAGACAAAAATCAGTGTTTACTTGAGGAAGGTCCTTGGGTACCCATCGTTTCACTAAATGTTTGTACCTCAAGGGCACCTCGATGTCGTCTATGCTCTCAACATCATAAGATCAGGACCCCCCTTCAACAAGAAAAAATTCCATGCGTCTATGGAATTTTCTTCTGATCTTCTCACCTCTAGTTGCTCTCCGTCTACCTGAACTTTCCTCGCTCGACGAAGACAGATCTGACAAATCCCTGTTTGGTTGTACCTGTAGTCCATTGAATGAGCGAGCAGTTAAGAAGAATGCCCCTTTCAATTCTAGTAATGATAATTGTGTAGAATACAAGGATGACAAAAGTCAAACAACAAATATGCATTCTTCTTAAATGGTAGATTGATCAACTCGTATTATAAGGGGTAGATTGATCAACTCGTATTTGTGATGTAGAGAGACCAAGTGACATATCAAGTTGGTTCAACAAAAAGAAACGACTCTGCAGAAAATTAGGCCACAATTAATAATAATCCTCGATTATGGTCTTGTTACTCCTCACTGAGCTTATTTTGATTCTATGGGTTGTTGGAGTCGAGAGTTTGAGTCACATTTGGTCTATATCTTGTTCGTATATGTGTTTAAGGTAGGAACCCATATCGATATTTCATTTGAATTGGAGAATTCTTGGTTGCTTGTGCTTTGGCTTTGGCTACTATTGTGTTAAAATTGGGATTGTGTATCTCTTCCATACTCTATGTTTCTTGTTGTGAAATTATTTAAAACTATCCTCGGCCCTTTTCTATGTTTTCCTCTTCCTTATTCTGGACACACCTTTGTTGTGATTTTGAGCTCCTTATATGGGAAATTCTAAAGCCCCATCTTGGCCATTACTTATGTTTACACCTAGCTCAGGTCCTAGCTTACTATGGTTTCCTCTAGGAATTACTTAAAGTTTACGAATTGACCCATGGGTTGTTTAACTATGGCTTGGTTTAAAGTTTCATTCTACCTATTGAATGCTCATCTCTTGTAAATGTTTGGTTCTACCTACATGTGTTAATGACCCTACCTCAAATACTTGCTACTATTATGGATATGGTTGGGATATCATTCTCATGACCTCTTGGACATGTGTTATGTTCATTGTTATATTTATTTTTAGACACTATCTATTTGGCATTGGCCCTATCTCTTACTACTTGGAAAACAATATTTTGGGTATTTTGTGTATCTGATCTAACCTAGGAACCCATGTTTATTCTTATTTATACTTGTCGATTCATGTCTATATTGACGCTCACTTTATTTTGATGTCATTTATGTAGGCCTAAACTTTATTTTCAAATGGGAATTATTAGTGTCAAACCCTTAACTCGACTAGTTTTTGTGAATATTGTTTGTGCTTGGGTTCGCTCATTGCATCACTATTTTGAGATGGTCGTGTTTATGTGTTTTAGTTGATCTTTTAGTCATGATTAACCTATGGGTAAGACTAGAAATGATAGGATAATAAAGGTATGATAGGCTATGATTAGGTGACTAGAAAAATGGAAGGGGGGAAGAAAACAAGGAGAGTAGGTGTTACCCTAAGAATATCAAGGCAATAATGGAGGATAAAGATATGAGTAAGACTACCCATAAAGAACCATCAAATGGATAGGTAGTAGGAGGGAGTTCCCTACGAATAAGGATAAGAATTCTAGCCTAAGGGATCTTGGATGAAAAAGAGAAAGAAGGGGTACATTCCATTGGTTAAGGAGGAGTGGAAGGAGGAAGGATCTATTGTAAAGGAAGAGGTTCCAACATGGGAAAAATACAAGGAATAATGTCACTTGTTCATTGAGGGATTGTGTGAGGAGGAGGAGGCATCAATGTAATATTGGTAACTAAATGGATACCACCCATTGTAGTCAAAGTGTGCTAGAAAGGGCTCATTATATAATTTTTTAGAGGCCATGCTAATACTACCTATGAAATGGGATGAAGTCTTGATGGGATCAAGAGGCACATCCTCCCACTATTGGGTTGGGGAAATACTCCAAATGTATTTAATTTAGACTCATATTTGGGTTAAGAAGAAAAAATGTTAAGTTGAGAACATACATTTTGTTTGATAGAAGTGTCTTGTTGATATGAAATATATTGTATTAGGGAAGTGTCATGTGGAGAGGTAGAATCTTGGATTTGGATTATATATGGTGAACCTCATTGGTAAGAGGAACGATTATTCTATTGGTAGCTTGAAGGATTCTCTCTTCAAGTTATTGCATTTATGGCATGAGTTTATTGCATGTCCTACATGGGGTAGTGGGTTGTATGTTATGGGTTTGTATGTTATCATTTTTAAATTCTCTCTCGGGGGATGAGTAAGTCCTGCAACTTGTAACTACCAACCAGGAACATCACAGTGCAAGATCTCAACATTCAAGTGTCCTATGCTATGCATAAAAACAATAAAACCCAATTCAAATCCAACCATTGGGAGTGCTCTACAATCGATTTATACTTCTGGAAGGAATTACATATCGATTTTTCCACCATTTTTGGTGATCCCTTGAGCGTATTTGTCTTATAAGGGTCTTTAGGTCTCCTCTTTTTCTTATTTTGTGGTGTAGGGCCTCCATGCCTCCTTGATGGGTTGGACTATCCAAACCTCATAGAGCAAACCCGCGACAACAGGGAGCCTCGTCCAAACTTCACAGAGAAAACTCGTGGCAACAAGGAGCCTCATCCAAACCCAAACCAAGACTGAGAAAATCGATCGAAACCAAAACTCAAATAATGAGAAAATACCTCACAAGGATTCACTATCTCGTCCAAACCGGAACCTGCAAGAATATGGTCGTCTCCACGCACGGGGGCTCGAATATGAAATAATTTGTGTTTTGGGTTTTGGTCGCCAAGTTGTGCATGCTCAAATTTGATTATGCTAGCACAAGAATTGTATTATTGGAGTGTAGATTTAACCTATTTTCGGAGATATTAATGAAGTTGTGCTAATTCGTGCGTATTTTGTCTTCATCCACCAAAAATATAATGCACACGTTGTTATTACAATGGTTCAAAAATTAGCATTAAAACTATTAGAACACCCTCTATATGGAATATTTGGTCCAAGAATCGGATGTTGTCCTTATTAAAAGGATTTCCACACCAACAGTGGGTCTCTTAGCCCAATCCATGTTTTTAGGTCTAAAATCAATGGCTTCTAATGCATTATAAATTTCTTCTAGGTCATGGTGTGGGCCAAAAACCTAACTTTTTAGTCCATAGAATATAGTTCTATATACCAACTATTTAGTGTGAGGTAGGTGGGTCTCAGGTATTCAACACATGGGCATCATTAAAAGGTCATAGGCATCATGGATGGGTCTTGGGTCATTAATCGCAGCTAAAGGGGGGAAACAAGAGCCTTCGGCCCTAAACCTTAATTAGAAAGCTCAAGCACCAAGTATGAGTCCTCAAACCACCACATATTACCTTTATAGGGTATCATTAATGTCCAAATGGGATATGGGATCCATGACTAGGTTATTAATTATGAACCAATAATTAGTATTAAGGTCTAACCAATGTCAAGGGAGAGAAATAATGGCCTTATGTCCTAAATGAAGAGTCTTGAGTCAAGCACCAAAAAGAAAAACCATGAAGATTCTCAAGTTATGTCATTGAAATCATCCTTGAACCATGACACTGGACCTTCATATATTATCTTGGGCCTACTAGAGGGATAATGATAAAGATTTGATGAAATGAAGACACTTCAAGGGGACAACCTCCCTAATTAGTGATGATATAAACCTTGAATTACATATATGGTGCAAAAAAATTCCTAATGACACCCATATCCCACCCAAGCACCATAGTCTATTAAATAGGATAGATGTGGTGGTTTGAGGCCTTGTTAATGGACAACGAGCCAAAGAAAATATGTTTAGGACCTAAGGCCCTTTTTTTCCTCTCTAGTCATGGTAGAGTTCTTATGACCCATTCTCATTGTTAAAAACATACTAATGGTGCCCATATTCCTAGTTGGAGTCCTTGTTCATGGTCATTAAACACATGAAAGCTTCGTTTAGGGCCTAAGGCACTTGTTTTCATCCCTCAATTATGGTATATGTATTTAATCCCATATGTGGTGTGAACAAACTCCTAATGGAACCCATATCCCACTTAGAGGCTAAAGATTATTTAGAAAGTATATACATGCTTGTTCAAGGCCTAGTGCTTGGCCCTTAAACTCAAAAAGATTCATTTTGGACCCAAGTTCCTTGTTTTCCTCCCTTCAACATGGTATAGTCCCTAAGATCCATTCTTACTCTTTAAAAAAACATATCAATGATGTTAAAGATACCGCACAAAGGTGAAAGATCCCCTGCATAGGTCTTGTCTAGTTTTTTTATGACTACATCATGAAGCTCTCTCCTGAGAATATTTAAACAAGGAATAATCACCTTATGTTCATTCCCTGGCCATGGTAAATACCCTAAGAAGATTTCTCTAGGACCTAAATATATCATTTTCCTCCCCTGACCATGGTAAATACCCTAAGAAGATTTCTCTAGGACCTAAATATATCGTTTTCCTCCCCTGGCCATGGTGGAGATAATTCTAATACCCATTCTTATTGTTCAAAACATACTAATTTTGTCCATATTCCTAGTCAAAGACATTTTCCATGGCCATTTATCACAAGAAAGTTCCATTTATGGCTTAAGTCCCAAAGACCCATAGAGATAGTTCTTATAAAATACACTACATTGCACCATATAAGCCCTACACTCCTTGTAAACCATGTAACACCATTCAAAGACACATTCTTGTGACGAATTAGCTATACTATCAACGAACTTTTTTCGTCGATAGTATAGCTAATTCATCGCAAGATTATTTACATTCGTCTCTCTTGCGACGATATCAAATGATGCTTGGATTCATTTCATATTTCGTTTATCAACTTGAAATTAAAATTTGATACTTTGCAAGCTAGTTGTACCTTGAGTCAAATACAAATATGAAATTGGGAATCATTAACATATCTACTAGAACATATGAAAAATAGGTTTTATGGTTTACATGATGATATGATGATGGAATAAAGTGGGTGCGTGAGTCAAATTTGAGTCTAGAAACCCTCCCACGTCGTTAAGGCATGCAAATAGTCTATCCATGTCAAATTCCAATGCATACAGAAACAATTTAAAAAAAATTCAACGTTGGCCCCAATCACATGTCATTGTTGCCCGCCTCTAGTAATTTTATGGCGTTGATTAAGAAATCAATGAAAAAGAGGGATTTTTCATCACAACTATGACACATATACATTGTATATACATTAATGTAGAACCTGAAAGAAAAATGAAGAAATATTGATCAAAACTTAAAAGATGCATCAACCAATTTGTGTACTTTGAAATAAAATTAGGTTTTATGGTTTACATGATGATCAATTGATGATGGAAGAAAGTGGGTGTGTGAGTCAAATATGAGTCCAGAAACCCTCCCATATTGTTAAGGCATGTGAATAGTCTATCTATGACAAATTTCAGAGCATACAGAAACAGTTTGAAAAATTTCAACATTGGCCCCATTCACAGGTCATTGTTGCCCATGTCTAGTCCTAGTACAATTTATGTTCCTTGTTCCTTGTCCCTTGTAAAATTCGTTCGGCATTACACACGTCCCCGCATCTAGTACTGCGAGGGAGTATTTTTATTGTGTTGATTAAGCTATCAACGAAAAAGAGGGATTTTTCATCACAACTATGACACAGATACATTGTATATACATTAATGTAGAACTTGGAAGAAAAATGAAGAAAGACTGATGAAAACTTAAAACTTGTGTCAACCAATTTGTGTACTTTGAAAGAAAATTAGGGTTTATGGTTTACATGATGAATTGATTATGGGAGAAAGTGGATGTGTGTGTCAAATTTGAGTCCAGAAACCCTCCCATGTCGTTAAGGCATGCAAATAGTCTATCCATGTCAAATTTCAATGCATACAGAAATAGTTTCAAAAAATTTCAACATTGGCCCCATTCATAGGTCATTGTTGCATGTGTCTAGTCCTCGTACAATTTTTGTTCCTTGTTCCTTGTAAAATTCATTTGACAGTACACACCTCCCTGCATCTAGTACTGCAAGGGAGTATTTTTCTGGTGTTGATTAAGAAATCAATGAAAACGAGGGATTTTTCATCACAACTATGACACAGATACATTGTATATACATTAATGTAGAACCCAAAATAAAAATGAAGAAAGACTGATGAAAACTTAAAACTTATGTCAACCAATTTGTGTACTTTGAAAGAAAATTAGGGTTTATGGTTTACACGATTAATTGATGATGGAAGAAAGTGGGTGTGTGAGTCAAATTTGAGTACAGAAACCCTCCCATATCGTTAAGGCATGAGAATAGTCTATCCATGTCAAATTTCAATGCATACAAATACAGTTTGAAAAAATTTCAATGTTGGCCCTGTTATCCCCAATATCTAGGGATAACTAGGAGATCATGTCTCGAGGCCCACATGGTCCTAGACATGGAGTACCGAGAGCAGGATTGACTTGAGCATGGCCTGGAGGGCCCATCTCTCTTCTTCTTCGTCAGATTTTTCCTGTCAGCAGTAGCAGTTTCCATCATCACCGGCCTGAGCTTGCATCGGAGAGGACTCTTGCTCCATGAGGTAATTGGTTTGAGGTATCATGGTATGTGTCATGTTTGATTATTATAACCTTCTTATATATGCATTAGGTTCCTTTCATTTCTGATGACTGCTTGGATCTTACACTAATCCACTTGACCATTGTTGGGGTGATTGATTGGGTAACTTAGCAAGCTAATATTCATGGGTCTTGGTTAGCCACCAAGGCTGTGTTAATATATTCATGGGTTCCTATTAGCCACCAAGGGGGGTTTGTAAATCCATCGTCCGCTCCCTTCATCTTATCATATTTACATCTTATAATCTCGCTTCATCCATCCCATTCCCCTACCTGCCCTTTGGGATGACCTGAGGGTTACATCTTGTCCCAGGGGAAGAAGGGGGCCAAAGGCCCGGTGGGTAAAAGCAAACAGTAAAAAGGACAAAATCCATAATGAAATAAACCTAGATGCTTCTCGCCTGTGGGATCCCGAGAAGGCAATAAAAGCTCTCCTCGATAAGAAACTAAAGGGACCCTAAGAAAAATAAAAACAAGACCTAACCAAGAGGATGGGAGGTCTCAATTTAGAAGTCGCCCATAATATGTTCATAGGCATTTAGTAGTATGACATTACCATCCTGTCACTGCCGTAAGTGCTGACCTTGCTGTAATGTATTAAAGGAAGGGGGCGCCTCATCACGAGCCCTTTATCATTTCATAAGATACTCATTGGGTAACGCCGTCAACTCGTTAATTAAGCCAAGGCAGTGTCCTCGGGTCATACCTTGAAGTAAAAAAGAAAGAAAGCAATAAAGGGAAAATGGGAGTCAATAAAAAGGCTGGAAAAAATGCATCCATGACAAAATAACTCGGGCCCTACAAAGGCACCCACAGACAACACTGCCCTTGGTCTTACTATGATCAAGCATCCCTAAAACCATATCACCTCATTAAACATGGCTCAATAATTCAGGAAACTTTCCATCTCTTGTGGTATTAGGCCCAATAGGTTATTCTGTTTATGGACAAAGTACCGTGAGGACCTAAGACACATGGGGGGAGAGCTGATTAGCTCACTCCTCCATGGGGGATGTGAAGAGCCCATCATATGGTTGTTGGGATGGCGGAGGCGTGAAACGGGGCCATGATGAGCCCTTACATGAAGAAGATAGAAGGACGCACTCACCAGGACACTATGGCGTAGAGATTTGACCTAAGGGGATCAACCCCCCAGATGTGGGATGATGGCTTTGATGACGTGGATGCCACCCAGTATGGGGCCGGATGATTCTCGTATATGTGGCATCGTGGTTGGGACTACATTTGGCACATGTGGTGTGTCAGAGCCCCATGTAGGGGCCAACGCTTTGCCTCCTCTGGATGTTGGATGATGCCCCGAAGGGGCCAACGCCTCCCCTGCCAGAGGGGCCCTGACGCCTCACTTTTAGCTCATTACATTTTTAGCATTTAATGTGACAAATAATGAAATATTGTTAAGTCAGCCTTGTCGGTTGTTTCTAATGACCTATTTTGTAATTCAAGGTCATTTGATGATATATATTGAGGACGTTGAGCCTCATTTTAAACATAACAAAACTGCTCCTTGTGGAGAGGATACTTTTAGTCTCTTTGTCTCTCACATTGGCTCTGTGAGTTGAGGTGCTATACTTGAGGAGGATCATTTTTTTTTTGGCATGCATATGGTGGTTTTATCATTGGAAGGTGTTACAACTAGGGTTTGATAAGCTCATCTTGGATTTGTAAGTGTTTTCCTCATACAAAACTTGGATTGAATGGTTGTGTTTTAAAATTCTTACAAGTATAGTTACATTGTTATTTTTATGCTTAAATCATTGAAACCTTAGGGAGCAAGCACACAAGTAGGTCATTGCTTCATGCCCCATGATAAAAGCTTGACATCCATGTGGGATTAAGAAGAACTAAGGCCATTGCTACACTAGTTCCTCTTTTTTTGGAGTTAGTTTGAAACATAAATTGAAGAAAGAAGATCTCCTAGGCCTCCACTAATTTTTACACCTAGGGTTTGACTTTAGGTTTGAAAAGTCTTGGCCCCAAAACAACACCTTTTCAGCCATAGATTTATGTTTTTCTTTATGAAGCTAGTCGCTTTTGCCAAAGAGTCTTAAGGGAAAAGAGGGAGGAGCATGAGGCCTAGCTTTAGCTACACCCCATGAGCCTCCTCCCCTTAGGGTTTTGATTTATGGTCTCGCATTGCAAAGACCATTAAACCCAAATCTCTCATCTCAGGGTTTAAATCTTCCAAGCCATTAGCCTTACCTCCTGACTCCATTTACCCCAAGGCACTGGGTCTAAGAATGCAACATCGAGCTTTTGTGTTAAAACAACCCCTACCTAACTCCTCAAATTGAAACCCTGGGGGCTAACCCTAGCACCTACTAACCCTAACGCCTTACTAACCCTTATTTTGATGATGACATCATGCCCCTATTTGAACTTTGATTGGTATAAAATCATGGCTAGGTCATCCTTTGATAGCCATAGAAGTGTAGAACATTTTCATTGGTTTAGTTTGCAAAACGCCCACTTCTTTGCCTACTTAACTAACTAGAAACTAGGGTCGACACCCTTTAGTATATATAGTGACGTTGTTGAACAATATTTATGAGAACATCTATTATGCCAGGATATAATAAGGATTGATTTTACACATTGAATGCTATTATCATTTTGTACTTATTGAAGAAGTAATATAAACCATAAGTTTTAAATTAAAAAAAAAAAAATCATTGACTTCGGCCAATAATTACATTTTATTGCTCATATATGTAATAAAGATAGTCATTGATATTTTGAAGTGCTACTAACCACTGTACATATTTTAGTTTTATTTGCCTTGTCTCGAAAACAAGTGCCCTTTCAGTGGAATACCTCTCTTTGACTATCCATTTGGCGAAGACCGTGAAGGGAAAGCTTACCTTAACCTTTGAGTCTTAAAACCTTGATCCTTTCCCCTCAAAACCCCATATTACTAGGGACGCCTCTTGGGATTAGAAGCACCTAATAGAAAGAGCTCCTTTATCGAGGTGACAAGTAGTGGAAGCCTGCTACTTGAGTGTTACCTCCAAGCTACTAAACCTACCCTACAAACCGAAGGACAATAAAATTCCCATTCACATGTCATTGTTTCCCACCTCTAGTTTTTTATGGTGTTGATTAAGAAATCAATCAAAAAGAGGTATTTTGTATCCTATGGAGTACTACACCAAACCTTTTTCCTTACCATATTGCTATCAGCCTAATTTTTTCTCCATTTCGATTAAAGAATCTCCAACAAAGGTTAGAGTTCACTTTTCATAATCACAAAGACTTTCCACATCAACTAGTCTTGTTACATATCTCAAACCACTACACATGATAAATTCAAGAGGTCATGTGTAGTGGTTTGAGATATGTACTTCTTTTTAGAACTTTTGAACAAGAAACATAATAAATAATAAGTAAAGAATAAGTACCTCCTTTACATGATTTGTATTTTCCTTGGTTGACATAGTGTACTCGAATGAATAGAAAGTGTCTCCAAATTAAGCTTCCCCTTGCCACTTGCACCCACTTTCCCTTCTCTTCTAATCTTATATATACAATATTTCAACATCTCAATACATTCATCAATCTTCTAGTTGATCATCTTCATCGAACTAAACATCCATATCATTTGGTTCATATAAGGTGTTGTAAGGATTGACCGTGTCAACATCATCATCAATGTACCATTTCCAAGCAATATATCTTCATCATGGATATCATCATCAAGATCCGCATTTCCTCCTACTAGTACATTTGGTTCATCTCCTTCGTGCTCTTCATATGATACATCTGCTACATTGGCTACCTGTTCCTCTGGATCATCTTCTTCTTCAAGATCATTTTCTTCCTCTACACACATTATACTTTATTGGCTCCTTCCTCTTGGATCATATCTGATAAAAAATGACCAACCTACTTTACCTCGGAACCTCCGAGTAGAAGACTTGTTCACATTGGTTTGGAATAACATAATGATTTGTTCTTGGCTCAAATGACCTTGTATTAACCATGGTAAATCGGTTATCATGTAGAATAACAGTTATATCAGGATCACATTCATTCATTCATATTCGTAATTCATTTGACGCCAAACAAAACTAATCTGAAGGATTTAAAGTCACACTCCAGTATGTCCTCCAAATACCCATAATATCAATTTTCGAGACTTCTCGGACGTGATGTCACTGGTAGAGGAAATGATTAGTGACCTAAGAATGCAAATATCCCACAATCGAACTTTCCTCTTTTCGTCCAACTTTGTGATGAAAAATTTACGACCATCGCACTACATAGCCTTGTGATGGTTCAACCCGCATTACGTCAGACACATAAAAACATATTTCACATAACTTGTAATGTGTGGATGGGAAAACACATCGACTCTAACATTAATAATTTATGAAATAACATAATAAAATTATATTGAATGAATAGCATGTTTGCTTGTTTATCTTTCAAACCATGTGCTAAATCTATTTCTTGTTGCGTAAGATTAGTATCCCCATTACAATGAGCTTCTATAACCAATGTAGACACCCCTTCCATGATAACCTACCTTCACATTGCTAGGCTGCATCTATCAATCCAATCATCCAGTCAAGATTGTTTTCAACGTATATATGTAGTGCATCCCACTCGACCAATTGTGAATGTGAAAATCATAATTCACCAACATTAAGTTAGAAAGGTATAAAATATTAATAATTGATGAAAGTATAAAAATTAAATAAGAATGATACACATAAAAAGGAAAATTCATATGTATTATAAACCTAATTCATTCTACCTTTCCCCACCGTGTCTCCTTCACAAATTTTTTAATGTAGTTCACATCCCAAATGCAATCCACATGCATATTTTCTATGCCATCTGAAAGATATTGACTAATATACACCATCATTTGATATACCATATATCCTCCACCATAGAACCCTCGACATGTGCTCTTTGTCTAACCAAAACCTCTTTAATGATTTCATGTGACTCTCCACTTCCAAATTGACCTTGTGTGTGTATTGGTCCACACACCAATCTCCTCAACTTTGGTGTATGAGGTAGTGTTCTTGTGCATTGAAAATGCTAGAGGGTAGATACTTTTGCATTTCACACACATTAGCCGAGGAATTTCTCTTCCAATACTTTATATAATCTTCTTGATGGATTTCTTTCAATGACAACCATCTATAGTCTATGTTGCAAGAAAGTACCATATTTCAAATAAAAACATATAAAATTAATATATTACATTATAAGTAAAACATATGTCATTAAGATCTTGAATAACAAATTGGAAAAAAACAATTTGCATATAATTTACTACTTATCTCATGTATTTGCTAAGATCATATATAACTTTGTTCGACGCTGTTGTCGGCGGTCCGAGAGGTAGAATATAATCGTGAATAATCAAAATCGCATTGTTATTTGATTCTAAAGTATAATAAAAACAAACTAAAAAAGATGTATACCAATATAAATATATTTGATTCTAAACTAAAATGATGTATGCCAATCATGTATTTTTTTACCCCCACCAAATTCACCTTTCTTTGTTAAGATATTATTTATGTTTGAAGAAAAACCCGTGGGAAATTTTATTCTCTGAATGACCTCTTTTACATCATTGCTTTGTTTCTCTATTAATGACCAGGGAAGGCTATTTCGATCTCCGTCGCTATTTGATTGGATCCCACTTTGCATTGCATGATTGGCTTCCTGAATGTCACTACAAATCTTGATGACTTTTTCTTTATCCCTCCTACCATCTATGATTTTCCATAATGTTTCTATCACATTCTTCCCGATATGCATTATATCAAACAAATGAGCTATTTTTAGGCCCTGATAGTAGGGAAACCTCATGAATTGAGAGGGATAACTTTTCATTCCTCGTGGGAGCCCATTGTTAATACCTTCACGACATTAATGAAGCATGAAATAAATTCAATAAAATAAAAATTCATAACATTACATATACAATATTACATAAACAAATTGCAATATACCATCTCGATAACTTTTGTTATATTCCAACTTCCATAGGTGAGGTGTCATTCTTCGTGGTTTTAATCCAGTCTCTTCTTTCCCATTGAAAAGATGTTTTTCAATAGTATGATACCTGTTGTAACAGATATTATCAATCAGACGCCACAGGTAACAGACGCAGAAGATGAGGTTACAGAAGGCACCTCCTTCTCTATTAACTAATTGTCTTGTAGCCCAAAGGAGCTGGGAGCTGATCAATTAACAAGGTTTTGGCGAAGGAATGGCAACAGAAATCGTCCTGACTCGTTGCCTGGGAGTTGTTGCCTGGAACTTGCCTTGGTCGGAGCGTGAAAAATTTTGATTTTGAAAAGTATAAAGTTACCACCCACGAGGTTATAGAGGGTGAAGGAGTCCCTCGAATCCAGCAAATTAGATACCAGGGCAGGTGATAGTTGTACGGGACAGGCAGTAGGCGATGGATTTGGCCCTTCGCTTGCATGCAGAGACAGCGTACCACCTGCCACTTCACACGATTAGCGGCCACCATTCAGTTATATAGTCTCTCCTTGCGCTTCGTGTTTCACATTTATGAATAAACATTAAATCGGACATTTGGAGGTTACCATGGCAACTTTTGTGATGAATTCCGAGTTTAATGGTCTTGACAATCATGGCGTCCGGGGAAGCTGCGAAACCCGGAGCTTGGGCTTCGACAAAAATGCGGATTCTCCCATACACAACATGTTGCCTACTCAGAATCCGTTTGAATCCTATAAATCGACTTTCGATTCCCAGAGCAATGGAACTCCGGGAGAACTCAAAGTGAAAGAGGTCGAGGATGATGATGAAGAAGAAGAGGAGAAAGTGGTATGGGATTTTTCTAAAGACGATCAAGGTGGCCATACAGATCCCCGGGACATTGGAACTGTCGATGAATGGATTAAGAGGAATCCTCAGTTGATTCATCTCACCGGAAAACATCCCTTCAATTCCAAGCCATCGTTGTGCCAGCTGATGAAGTCTGGTTTCATTACCCCTGCGTCTCTGCATTATGTATGCAATCATGGCTACGTTCCACGCGGGGTTTTCGATGACTGGACTGTAAAAGTCTCTGGCCTTGTAAAGAATCCTGTCAAGTTCACCATGCGGCAACTCGTGGATGAGTTCAAACCCCGCGAGCTTCCCGTTACTCTTGTCTAGTGTAGAGGAGATTTAGGTTCTTCCGACTGCAAAGATTGTGCAGCAACGGCGAAAGCAAAGCTTGTTCAGGATTGCAACAACACTTCTACATTAATTCAACTAAACGGTTGCTTCTTATGTTACGACAGGTATAATTTTTACAACAATAATAGTTACAGTAGCCTAAATGTGTATATATGCAACCCAGGAAACACAAATAATGGTGCCCTAACAAATGAGGCTAAGCCCCGGCTCTCTAATACTTCCAATAAAGCTGCGGAGAGTCCCAAACTCTTTGTTGCAGATTCAATGGGCGATATTGTTTCTCCTTCGTATAAGATCTACACCTTAGCGTAGTGTATTAGAGATATGTTCCGAGATAGCTGCAACGCGTGCTCAGCTTATGGCTTCTCCAGGATATTCGTGCCTGGGACTGGGTGTGATCCGGGAACTCTTGGAGCGAGGTTCTTATCTTCAAATTGCCAATTGTGTTTCGACACTTTTCCTTTTTTCGACGTTTCCATCCTCCCACCGGTGCCAACGCCGGCATTATCACCACCCTCTGGGAAAAATGGAAGCATTATTTTACCGTTGTCGTCGCCCCCTACAGGATCGTCCGGAGGTAAAAGATCTAACGTTCTTCGGATAACTCTGGCCATAGTAGATACCGTGGTTGGATAGATTGCAGTCATAAGCCTTTGTAAATGGAATTTTGTTTCTATAAAAAATGTTGGGAACGGATTTTTCAAACTGTTTGCCCTGAAATTGGTGAGGAATGTCCGCCTATGGCGAATATGGAATTAATTTTTAAGTACGATATTTTAAGAGAGGCTACGTCCAATTTCAATGAAGAGAATAAACTTGGTCAGGGAGGTTTTGGATCTGTTTTTAAAGGGAATTTACCTGATGGCAGAGTGGTTGCAATTAAATGGATGCATATAGGTTCAAGTCAAGGAGACGCTGAATTTCTGAATGGAGCAAATCTCATCCGTTGTATTCAGCACAGAAATCTAGTGAAATTGCTTGGCTGCTCCTTTAAAGGCTCAGAAAGGCTACTAGTTTATGAATATCTTCCGAACAGTAGTCTCGACAAGATTCTATTCGATACAACAAAACGCCATCTACTTAGTTGGCATCAAAGGTATGAAATCATAGCTGGAACAGCCCGTGGGTTGGCATATCTTCACAAGGAGAACCGTGACTAAAGTTGGGGGAGCCCCTTCTGTGTATGAGGTGACAGTGGAGAGCCCTGCAAATGTAAGTATAATCGTAGAGCCGAGGACCCTCGCCTTCAGAAAGGGAAATCAGAAGGCAAGTTATACAATCGGATTTGAAAGCAAGTAGCATATGATAAGAAATCTAGCGGGCACCATGAGTTCGGGCAAGTTTCCTGGAAATACGTTGAAGGTGTAACGCAGAAATCCCTGACCACTTGTCAGACGATTCAAAACGTTGGCAGAGCATCTGGCAGCTACAGAATCCATGAAGGTGAAGCGTTTCACATTTCTAGAAACAAACAGCAATTTCCTCTAGATCATTTCTTGCAAACACTGAGTTATTAGTGAGGTAACGAATCGCCAGAGAGGGGGAGTTAAATAATTGTTAGATGTAACAGAAAAAAGGGGGTGCGAGGGGCGAGCTGGGGAAAACCTCTTTCGAAGAGGGGCTTTTCTTGCAAGCCGAGTTATTTTGTAAACCAGGAATGAAATAATACAGAAGATTTTTTACTTGAGACTGTAAGATTCATCACGGTCGATTTCTTTCAGTATGTTTCTCCTTATTTCAACTGTGTTAAATTTGTTTGGAACTCATTTGATATGCTCCTTACTCACAATTGATGTGTTGTCATTATCATTTTGTTTATCTCTTCCTGTGTACAAGTTTATTTTCCTGTATCTTCGTTTCATTTCATCTTCCTAACTGATGTGCTTCGTTATAATTTAGTACGACCACTACTATAACGAATGAATTATGGTTTTTTGTAATCGTTTACTATCTTTCCTCTGCACCAGCTATCAGCGGGTGTAAGACTAGTCTACACTTCCATAATTATGCATATGTTCTCTGCTACATCGGCCTTTCCCTTCCTTTTTCCGCTACCGCATCATGATTATCAAATCGCTAAAAGATAGACTTACTTTGCCTCACTTTCCGTAAGTTAAATGATCGCTGCTATTATCTCCTTTCCTCGGTTTTCACTTGACTCCATACCCAATGGACCATTTCCCTGGTTTAACCCCCAAACTCTAAGAATCCAAGACCATCATTTACCCATAAATCTGCCCACCATTTTAAGCTTACTGAAGATTATTTCGTGACATTGTTTGAGAGATCCCTCTCGGGTTGGGGGAGGGCAGCTTCCAATTCAAAGTGGTTCGAAGTTGCCTCGGGATTGATTTGCTGCAACCTATTTCAGTTCTGAGTGACAACAATACCTATGGTTCTTAGAGATGAAGTGCCTATACTCATCAAACACCTCCTTTCCTAAAGTTTTTGAATGCCGAGATTTGATCTTAGGACCACAAACTAGACATGCAAATCTACCCTTTGTTTGAAGACCTGCAAAAGTTGGATTAATAATTATGTCAATTATACGAAGGGGATTATTTAAAAAAACATGCAGTATGGTATCTTCAAATAATTATATACTATAATTAAAGTGCAATGGATCATTACATACCACAAAAATGTGTTAGTCCTGGGGCATCATGAATTGTCCATACAAGTATTCCACAGAATTGAAATTCCTTCTGCCTTATCGGCCCATAACTTTAGTAACTCTTCGATGAGATGCTCGATATATACATTCATATCTTTAACCTGGTACTTACCTAATTGTTTGAAATTACACATAATTACTAATGTGATGTACATATATAAGTAAATAAATAAATACAAGATATTATGCAACAAGAAATACAAATGAAATCTTACATTCAAAAAATTAATGATAACATTACATACCTGGAACAATCATTGTCAATATTATGTGCTCCCTCTTTATTGACATCCAAGGAGGAATGTTATTGTTGATAACAAAAATTCGCCACACTGAGTAAATAGACCTGAGCTCCCCAAATGGATTAACACCGTCAGCAGCCAATGAAAGCCTAACATTACGAGGTTCATCTTTAAAAACTGGCCATTTTTCCTCAATTTCCTTAAATGCATAACCATATGCAAGCATTCTAAGAACACCATCTCCACTTCTATTACGTGCATGGTAATCCATAAACTGTGCTATGATTTTACACTGGAACAGTCGTTGTAAACGTGGAATTATGGGAATATGACGAAGAACCTTACGAGGCACCTTTTTTGTTAGTTGATTGGTTCGATATCTACTAGTCTGACATTGCGGCCATTCCGTTTTCGATGCATGTTGTCCATACTATATAATATGATCATTGGGACATCCATCTATAGCTTGATACTCCATTCCAATTTCTTTCATAATGGCATTTAAATCTCGGTATGTGCGAGGTAAAATATTTGACAATGGTAACAGAAATTCACCTAACAATCTACGACATAAAAAATAAGTAATTAGTGTAAATAATGTTATAATTTGTAAATATTTAATTCTTATTTCAAACATTAATTAAAACTAAAAACAAGAAAAAAAATCAACCTTTATGTATACGTGATGAT
>SNQJ01S0000740.1:15095-29042 GCA_010110895.2 Picea sitchensis | reverse complement strand
TGTATACGTGATGATGAACCATATTACATACCTTAGGATCTATGTCATACAACTGTTTGACAAACCATTCAAAACCTTTAAGTTCACCAACAATAATGTAGCAGAAAGAAGATTTGCTTTTGAACCTTCATAAAGTGGTTTTTTTGCCTTCTCTAGTAGAGGTACTTCAAGATCACCAATGTCCTCATCATCATCCTCGTCTGGTCGAGTGAACAAGTCTTGGATCAATTCATTTGTCCCATCATCTTCAACTATATTGTTATTATTGTCATATTCTTCCATAGGATCATTAACTTGATCTTCAATATTCGGCACTCCAAATTACTAGGCACCTTGTAGTACAACATCATTTCTGCTAGTACTTGGCGCGTTTAGACGCTTAGGGGGGCAACCTAACTTTATAATTACAAACAGTCATGCAAAATTAGTGTACTGCATAAGAAATATTTAAACAATATAAAATTTTATAAATACAATCAATATAAAGATATAATAATGAATATATAGTTTACCAAGGGACGATATTCGTTTGGTCCACCTTCAACGTGCCCATGGGTTCTGCACTATCTTACAGTTGTTTGTATTAAAATTCTTCTGACTTTTGTGCTCCCGCATTTAGCGCAAGGGAAATAAAATCTCTTGTCACCTTGTCCATAATATCTCCACATTCTTCACCACAACCAAAATATTGAGACGATTATGTTATAAAGTTCAGTGATGATGTGCTAGATCTATTTGATTCTTGAAATACAATAGACCAAACCATACAATATATTTTACCACATAAGCTTCAAAGCTTCACCATAACCAAGTAACATAATCAAACGACATAATAGAACTAGGGCAAGAGATCAAGTCACATATAAGCATGGAAAAATTAGCATGTTCACATACAACATAAAATCTACATAAACGTATAAGGTTATAAAATATTAAAGGAGACAAAAGAAAAAAAAATATTTAACTAACCTTCAAAGTCTAAAATCCTCTTGCACGCCTTGAACAATGATCACAAAACTAAGCTCTATAGATCAAATATTAGTTCGATCTCTTAATCAACAAGCAAACCTTCACATAAAAACGAAGATTATCAGAGCTATAACACATAAAAGATGTTGCAACTATAACAAATTAGTCGAAATTCGGTTCGAATTAACTAATTTATAGATTCGTCATCGTCGGAATTTCGACGACTATAACCCTAAATTAAGGTTGACCATTTTGAAGTCAATGACCATTATGTTGACCTACAAACGGCTATATTAAAGTGTCGTAAATGGGTGTCTTACTTTCGACGACCTTAGAACACGTCGAAAATCCGACGTTATCGGGACTAATTTAAAAAAAAAAACAGTAAAATTTCATTTTTTTTAATTTTTTTCGACAAAAAAATTGATTTTATCACAATCGTTGTAATAGTTCGTCGATTGTTTTAGCCTATATGTAATAGTGACAAATGTTTTGTTTATATAATAACGACATATATACCTAACATAAGTTTAGGGTTAGTGTTTATGTATCTTATTGTTATAAACATGAGTTTCCTCCCTATCTTATATATACCATAACTTATCATTTATCAATATAACAATCAACTTCAAGATTTTATTCATGGAGATTTCTTCCTTCATTTAATTGAATTAGTAAGTGTTAGCCAACCATTAGGTGTGTAAGTATCCCAACCATTATTGTCATTGTTATATTATTTTCAATTTATGCAAGTGTGATCCCATTTGGGTACTAGGGATGTAACAAGTGGTATCAAAGCTTCAATCAAGCTTTGTTGGTGTTTTTTTGGTTAGTTCTTAAAAATAAAAGAGAGAAGAAAATGAGAATCAATTACTATCATTTCACCGATCATGGTTGAGTTTCAGGAGCACTTCCATATCTTTATCAATGAAAAGAGAGAGACATTCTAGCTACAATTGAAGGGAAAAGGGTATGTGGATTCCATAAACCTAGAAAATTATGGAATACACATACCCTTTTCCATAGAATATACTAACTAGATCCAAAAACCAAAGACATAAAATATGGTACTACACATATAATATATTATGAAGGAAAAAACAACCTACATGAAATTTCGACATTTGAACAAAAATTTACAAGTTAAATGAGTACATCAATAAAAAAAACATACTAACCTTGCAAGTTCAAAATCCAAGCTATGTAGATCGAGAATTGGATTTGTTCAACCGGTGGGTGAAGGAAAAAATAAATAGCTCAAACAAAAGCCACAAACAGTGTCGCAACTATAGCAATTGTGTCACAAAGTCTCTTAAAGTCAGGTATATATAGATCAACTAGTCAACTAGTCGTTAACACCGACCAATGACATAGACAAAAATTTTGTGGCAATAGCGACAAAAATCCTGACCAAGTTAAAAAAACCTATTTGTGGCTATATCGACGAACTTTCGTGGCAATATCAACGAAAATCCCACCCTATTTTAAAAAAACATGAAAATAATGGAAACGTGGAAAATTTTCGTGGAATAATCTGCCCATATCTAGTAGTGATTGTACAGATTGTACAGTCAGCATTTTTTTTGCATGTTTGGAAAAGTAGACAGAACGTGATATTTCTCGCATATGATGTCCATTTGAGCCTGTTCAAGTTGATTTGGGATCGTGAGGACGAGATCTATGCCATGAATCCATTTTCGAGCACTTTGATTTTTTAGCATCTTTTGATCCCCTGGATCATTCCTCCCCATTGGGAAGCTTTTGAACCTCCAAAATACTACTTTCAATCAATCTAAAGATGAGGGTACATTTCTCTCATCTTTCCAACCTCAATCCATTTACATTTTCTTGGATTTTTTCCTTTAGTACCAACATGAAGGTATTCCACATTCCCTCATTTTGAATTTCTCATCCTCCTGTCAAGGATTGTATCCTCATGAAATTTTGAAAGATATTCTGGAGAGAAGTCATCTATGGAAGGAATATGAACATTCTCTCATTGATCATCAATCAAAGGAGGCTCATACAATCTCAAATTCTCAACATTAACAACTGCATACATTTGCATATAAGGAGGCAAATCCAAACGGAAGGCATTGTTGCCAATTTTTTCAAGAATCTTGAAAGGTCTATATCTAATTGGTTTCCATTTTTTTCCTTCTCCTTTAAGCCTCTCTTTTCTAATGTAAAGCCAGAATTCATCTCCAACTTGGAAACTGTGATCAACACGATGCTTGTCATGTCTTGTCTTCTACTTGGCTTGGCTCTTTTCCAACTGTTCTTGTACCATTTGATGCACCAACTGAATTTGTTCAATGAAATTCTTTGCCCTATCAATGTCATAATGAACATCAATAGAAATATCCTTCCCAGAGATAAAATCTAAAGGAGATTTTGGCAAATAACCAAAACATGCCTCAAATGGAGATGTTTCAGTCGAAGAGTGCTTAGTCTGGTTGTAAGCATGTTGAATTTAGTGTAGGTGCTCGTCCCAAAGCTTAGGATGTTTGTTGCAATAACCACGCAGAAGATGTACTAATGTTCTATTCACCACTTATGTTTGACCTTTGGTTTGTGGATGAAATTTTGTGCTCTTTTTCAACTTGGCGTCCATGAGTTCCCATAATCTTGACCAAAAGTTTCGAATAAATTGAGAATCTCGATCGGAAATAATGGATTTGGGCAACCCAAAATGTACCCAGACATGCTGAAAGAACATTTGTGTCGTTTGTTCAGTTGTAACCTGCTTCTTACAAGGCATCAAAATACACATTTTGTTGAAACAGTCAACCACAACATAAAGATAATCATGATTCTTTTTAGACATAGGTAGACCTCCTACAAAGTCCATGGAAATGCTTTCCCAAGGACGAGAAGGAACCGGAAGTGGAGTATACAAACCCAAATTTCTATTGCTAGGCTTACTTGTAGCACATAAACAACATCCTCTTACATATCTTGAAAAAAAATCATTTATTTTAGGCCAATAGCAATACCTTTGCAAATTAGCCATCGTCTTGCCTACACCAAAGTGGCAAGCAATAAGAGAAGAATGTGCTTCCCTTATGATGTTGACTCTTTAACCCTGTGGAATACATCGCTTTCCAAGATGATACAAAAGCTTATCATGCACATGGTAATCCAATTCCTCAATTTGGTAAGAATGACACAAAGTTGCATAAACCTCTTTAAAATCAGCATCTAAAGCATAATGTTCAACATAGCTCTCATGCATGGTAGAATTATGCTTAAGAATAACTGAAGAACTAATAATAGGCTTAGAAATCATATCAACAACTTTGTTATAAATGTATTTCTTATACCTGATAACCAAGTGGAATTGTTGTAGAAAACCCATCCATATGAAGTGTCTTGTTTGTTGTAGCCTTGTTTGTGATTGTAAGTATTGCAATAGTTGATGATCTGTATGAATGATAGTTTCTTTTCCCAACAAATAATGTTTCCATTTTTTCACACTTTGCACCAATCCATACAACTCCTTATCATAAGTAGGATAATTAATAACAACACCATTAAAACTTTCAGAATGAAAAAAAATAGGATTACCATGTTGCAACAAGATTGTTCCCATTCCATAATTACTTGCATTTGTTTGGATCTCAAATGGTTGTCTCAAAATAGGAAGTGCAAGAATTGGAGATGAACTAATCTTCTCCTTTAATGCATCAAAATATTTTTGTTGCTTGCCTCCCCATTGGAAAACTTTCTTGATTCTAGTCACTGCATGTAATGGAGCTGCAATTGAAGAGAAGTTAGCAATAAAATTTCTCCAATATTGGGTTGCTCCCAAAAATATTCTTACCTCTGTCACATTGTTGGGATTGGGCTAATCCAAAATGTCTTTGACCTTGGAAGAATCAATTTTCTCCTCCTCCAATAATATGTCCCAAGTAAATAAGTGAGGTATTTCCAAACTCACATTTAGACATCTTCAAAAACAAATTTTCTTTCTTAAAGACATCTAGAACTTGTTTTATATGCATAACATGCTCTTCGCGAGATTTGTTAAATATCAAAATGTCATCCAAGTAGAAAATCACACAATCATCAAGAAAAGGCCTTTTAAACATCATTCATGACTCTCATGAATGTAGCAAGAGCATTACAAAGCCCAAATGGCATAACCATCCATTCAAACAAACCTTGCTTTGTTTTGAAAGTTGTCTTCCATGTGTTTCCTTCAACAATCATAATCTGATGATATCCACTTCTCAAATCCAACTTAGTAAAATACTTAGCATCTTTCAATTGATCAAGAAAATCATCAATTCTAGGAAGAGGATAACAACTCTTTACCGTAATATTGTTCAAGGCTCTGAAATATACACACATGTGCCATGTACCATCTTTCTTTGGCACTAATACAATTGGTGACCCACATGGCAATGTGCTTGGCATGATAACCATTTTTTCAAGCAACTCTTAGATTTGTTTTTTAATTTCAGCATTGTCCATGACTGACATCCTGTACATACCAATGTTTGGAAGAGGACAATCTTGTTGCAATTGTATCTCATGTTGGATGCCCCTTTTTGGAGGCAATCCTTTTGGTTCCTGAAACATATCATCATATTGGTTAACAACCTCATATAAATCAGATTTCAACTTTGCATCACAACCTTGGAAAGATTCTTTTTCAACATTATCTTTGGGTTTGATCATCAAGAGGACAAAGTTCTTACTAGCATTGACTAATCTCTCCATTTGTCCAGCATTTACAAGTGACAAATTCAACTTCTTTGTATGTGCTCTAACAATGTACTCAACTCCATTTTTAAACAAATGATGATGAAATATGGATCTCCTATCATATAAATATGGGCTTCCCAACACAATACCACAAATATCCAATGGAATAACATCAAGCTCTACCTCATCTATAAATTTTGTAGTGATGGAAAATCTAAGTTTACATCTTCTTGTCACATGCAATTTAGCACTGTCACATATCCATCCTAGAGGATATGGTTTAGGATGTGGAGTAGTTTCCAACTACAATTTCTGAACAATGTCTTCAGATATGAGGTTTGCTTGAGATCCAGTATCAAAAAGAGTATCTATCTTGGTATGGTTTGAAATAACCCTTACGTGGAAAATATCTATTCTTTCTTTTTCATGTTGAGTTTCATTGAGGCTACTACTACTTGAAGAACTAGTACTTGCAATAGAATCCTTACCTTGAAAACCCATGGCTGTAATTTTTGTTTCATCTCCTGAATCAGAACCTAAATCATGTTGTGTAGTTGCAGCAGTCTTTGGTTTTCCTTTGTTGTTGAACTTTTTGGGTCTCTTTTCGGGATGAAGTTTCCAACAATTGTCTTCATCATGGCCATATTTTGAACAATGTTTACATGTAATTTTTTATCCCTATGTCCTGACTGAAGCATTATTTCTTCCATTTCCATTGAATTTCCTCTTTCCCTTGTCTCCATGAACAAATGGCCTATTGTTGCCCTCTTGAGGTTCATTCCTCCCTCTTGCTTCCAAATGAGTTACATGTACACAAAATTCATCTAGATTTGTAGGGTTAAACATAAGTATTGTGTGCCTCAAGTAGCTATGCAATCCTCCAATGTATTTGAGTAAAGTTTCTTGAGAAGATAATTATATACCCAAAATGAAATCTCTTCTTCTAAATTCTTGAGTGTATCTTTGCACACTTTTCCCTTTAGTTTGTCTAAAATTTTTCCAATCCATAATATGTTTCTGCGTGTATGCTAATGGATAAAATTGTCTTTTAAGTGCAACAATAAATTCATTCCAAGAGGATAAAACTTTACCATGTTTCTTCATGTCCTCTTGAGTTTTGGCTTCCCACCAAATGAGTGTTTCACTTTCCAATCTAAGAGAATCAAGTTGAATATTAATTTCATCATCTTTGATTCTTTTTATCCTACAATACACTTCAATCTGACGAATCCACTTATCCAATTTCTCAGCATTTACCTCTCCATTGTACATAGGCAATTCAAACTTAATATTAAGCTTAAGCAAAGGAGTTTGTGGAGGAATTTTACCATGTTCTTTTGGAGAATTTGGAGGTGGTTGTGAAATGGTAGAAGAAGTGGAAGATGGAGATGAAGGAGGTGGAGTATCACCATTCCCTCCATTTCCTTTTCGAGTTTTATCACCACTATCTTCATTACCTCTTGGAGGATTTGAGCTTTCGCCTTGCAACCTTGCATTCATTTCTTCAAATAAAACTTTCACCTTTTATGTCATATCATAAAAATATTTTCTAAAAGTTCCATCTTCTAAAGTAAGAGTTTCATGACTCTCCTCATGAGCCATACTTGGTGAATGCCTCCTTGAAGCTTGAGGTAATTGTGTAGTTCTTCTTCTTGAAAGTTGAGAACTTGGCTCTAAAAGTTTACCTTCGTCTATTGTAAGCTTCAACCTTGTAAGCATCAGAAAACAAAAACTTACAAACAATCAAACCTTCAAAAATCTATGTTTTGATACCAACTTGATCTGAAAATGAAAAGGCTTGAGTCTCTTAAAAATTGCAAGTGTAATTTGTATGTGCTTGGGCAATAGGATCAAGTTGTAAACACATAAAACTTAATGAGATTTTACTTAAACATGAGCATCATAAACAGACATAACAACCATAAAAAATAAGCACATTAACACAGTAAAATGATAAAGGATTTCACCCCTCTCTTGGGCTACATCTCCTCGTGCTAATTCTATGGATCATTTTCATTAATGCTCAAAGTGTCAAAATCAGTGCTTTACAATGCTCAAAATGAAAAATAGATGGCTTCAATGGCTCCAAAATGTCCAAAACCCCTAGTTGGGCTCTTCATGCACCTGGTTTGGCCAAAAACTGAGAAAAATACAACTCTGGATGTTTTTCCCCAATAGTTTGTTGTCTCTACTCGCCAAAACAAGCCTCTTGTGTGACTAACTTGGCTCCCGAGCGTTTGTCATGCCAAAAACCCAGCACGTGCACCCATTCCATAAATGGTGGCATATTGTCACATGGTTAGGGGGCTTGGCACCTTTTCCGATGGAGGTGTTGGTCGCATGGCCCATGTGATCGGGCGCCGACCTAAAATGTAGCACTTGTCGCATGACCGTTGAATAAACCACCTTCGTGTATGGTTGTATGGAGTGTAATGTGACCAGGACTTAACAGTGGAACACCTACACCCGTTGTGTTGGCCATATGGCATATGGGTTTAGTGTAGTGACCAGCGCTAGCGCTAAGCCCCAACCATTTTTCCGCCCGCATGAAGTTTAATGCAAGTTCAAATAGAAGTTTGAAACTATACATGTTAAGAACTAATGCAGGCGGGCTGGTAGCCCAACCTTTGCCAAGACTCTCCCACACTCGGAGATCGCGGGTTCGATGCCCGCAGACTCCATAAAATTTTAACCAACAAACTAATGACGGGGTGCCATGTGGCACCTTCTCATTCATCTTCCAAAATGACACGTGTCAACCGGCAATTGGTCCACGCCAAACACCTACCACATCATCACCTGACAACTCAACACCTACCACATGTCATGTATGGTCCCATGCCATGTCAAAAGTACGGTCTGCACATTCATAATGTACAGACTGTACAGTCAGCATTTTTTTTTCATGTTTGGCAAAGTGGACAGAACGTGATATCTCTTGCATACGATGTCCATTTGAGCCCGTTCAAGTTGTGTTGGGATCGTGAGGACGAGATCTACGCCATGAATTTGTTTTTGAGCAATTCCGGGCACTTTTATTTTTTAGCATATTTTGATCCCCTAGATCACAAGTAAACCATTCACCTTATGAGAACCATCAAAGCTCATCATCGCTCCATCCCTTTGCTACTTCACAAGACTCCCTGTTGCCAATCAGCATCTAAAGCATAATGTTCAACATAGCTCTCATGCATGGTAGAATTATGCTTAAGAATAACTGAAGAACTAACAATAGGCTTAGAAATCATATCAACAACTTTGTTATAAATGTCTTTCTTATACCTGATAACCAAGTGGAATTGTTGTAGAAAACCCATCCATCTGAAGTGTCTTGTTTGTTGTAGCTTTGTTTGTGATTGTAAGTATTGCAATGGTTGATGATCTGTATGAATGATAGTTTATTTTCCCAACAAATAATGTTTCCATTTTTTCACACTTGCACAAATGCATACAACTCCTTATCATAAGTAGGATAATTAATAACAGCACCATTAAAAGTTTCAGAATGAAAACAAATAGGATTACCATGTTGCAACAAGAGTGTTCCCATTCCATAATTACTTGCATCTGTTTGGATCTCAAATGGTTGTCTCAAATTAGGAAGTGCAAGAATTGGAGCTGAACTAATCTTCTCCTTTAATGCATCAAAAAAAAATTGTTGCTTGCCTCCCCATTGGAAAACTTTCTTGATTCTTGTCACTGCATGTAATGGAGCTGCAATTGAAGAGAAGTTAGCAATAAAATTTCTCCAATATTAGGTTGCTCCCAAAAATATTCTTACCTCTGTCACATTGTTGGGATTGGGCTAATCCAAAATGTCTTTTCCCTTGGAAGGATCAATTTTCTCCTCCTCCAATAATATGTCCCAAGTAAATAAGTGAGGTCTTTCCAAACTCACATTTAGACATCTTCAAAAACAATTTTTCTTTCTTAAAGACATCTAGAACTTGTTTTATATGCATAACATGCTCTTCACGAGATTTGCTAAATATCAAAATGTCATCCAAGTAGAAAATCACACAATCATCAAGAAAAGTCCTTTTAAACATCATTCATGACTCTCATGAATGTAGCAAGAGCATTACAAAGCCCAAATGGCATAACCATCCATTCAAACAAACCTTGCTTTGTTTTGAAAGTTGTCTTCCATGTGTTTCCTTCAACAATCATAATCTGATGATATCCACTTCTCAAATCCAACTTAGTAAAATACTTAGCATCTTTCAATTGATCAAGAAAATCATCAATTCTAGGAAGAGGATAACGACTCTTTACCATAATATTCTTCAAGGCTCTGAAATATACACACATGTGCCATGTACCATCTTTCTTTGGCACTAATACAATTGGTGACCCACATGGCGATGTGCTTGGCATGATAACCCCTTTGTCAAGCAACTCTTAGATTTGTTTTTTAATTCCAGCATTGTCTATGACTAACATCCTGTACATACCAATGTTTGGAAGAGGACAATATTGTTGCAATTGTATCTCATGTTGGATGCCCCTTTTTGGAGGCAATCATTTTGGTTCCTGAAACATCTCATCATATTGGTTAACAACCTCATATAAATCAGATTTCAACTTTGCATCACAACCTTGGAAAGCTTCTTTTTCAACATTGTCTTTGGGTTTGATCATCAAGAGGACAAAGTTCTTACTAGCATTGACTAATCTCTCCATTTGTCCAACATTTACAAGTGACAAATTCAACTTCTTTGTATGTGCTCTAACAATGTACTCAACTCCATTTTTAAACAAATGATGATGAAATATGGCTCTCCTATCATATAAATATGGGCTTCCCAACACAATACCACAAATATCCAATGGAATAACATCAAGCTCTACCTCATCTATAAATTTTGTAGTGATGGAAAATCTAAGTTTACATCTTCTTGTCACATGCAATTTGGCATTGTCACAGATCCATCCTAGAGGATATGGTTTAGGATGTGGAGTAGTTTCCAACTACAATTTATAAACAGTGTCTTCAGATATGAGGTTTTCTTGAGATCCAGTATCAAAAAGAGTATCTATCTTGGTATGGTTTGAAATAACCCTTATGTGGAAAATCTCTATTCTTTCTTTGTCATGTTGAGTTTCATTGAGGCTACTACTACTTGAATAACTAGTACTTGCAATAGAATCCTTACCTTAAAAACCCATGGCTGTAATTTTTGTTTCATCTCTCGAATCAGAACCTAAATCATGTTGTGTAGTTGTAGCAGTCTTTGGTTTTCCTTTGTTGTTGAACTTTTTGGATCTCTTTTCGGGATGAAGTTTCCAACAATGGTCTTCATCATGGCCATATTTTGAACAGTGTTTACATGTAATTTTGTATCCCTGTGTCCTGACTGAAGCATTATTTCTTCCATTTCCATTGAATTTCCTCTTTCCCTTGTCTCCGTGAACAAATGGCCTATTGTTGCCCTCTTGAGGTTCATTCCTCCCTCTTTCTTCCAAATGAGTTACATGTACACAAAATTCATCTAGATTTGTAGGGTTAAACATAAGTATTGTGTGCCTCAAGTAGCTATGCAATCCTCCAATGTATTTGAGTAAAGTTTCTTGAGAAGATAAATCTATACCCAAAATGAAATCTCTTCTTCTAAATTCTTGAGTGTATCTTTGCACACTTTTCCCTTTAGTTTGTCTAAAATTTTGCCAATCCATAATATGTTTCTGCATGTATGCTAATGGATAAAATTGTCTTTTAATTGCAACAATAAATTCATTCCAAGAGGATAAAACTTTACCATGTTTCTTCATGTCCTCTTGAGTTTTGGCTTCCCACCAAATGAGTGTTGCACTTTCCAATCTAAGAGAATCAAGTTGAATATTAATTTCATCATATTTGATTCTTTTTATCCTACAATACACTTCAATCTGACGAATCCACTTATCCAATTTCTCAGCATTTACCTCTCCATTGTACATAGGCAATTCAAACTTAATATTAAGCTTAAGCAAAGGAGTTTGTGGAGGAATTTTACCATGTTCTTTTGGAGAATTTGGAGGTGGTTGTGAAATGGTAGAAGAAGTGGAAGATGGAGATGAAGGAGGTGGATTATCACCATTCCCTCCATTTCCTTTTCGAGTTTTATCACCACTATCTTCATTACCTCTTGGAGGATTTGAGCTTTCGCCTTGCAACACTATATTCAATTATTCAAATAAAACTTTCACCATTTATGTCATATCATAAAATCTTTTCTAAAAGTTTCATCTTCTGAAGTAAGAGTTTCATGACTCTCCTCATGAGCCATACTTGGTGAATGCTTCCTTGAAGCTTGAGGTGATTGTGTAGTTCTTCTTCTTGAAAGTTGAGAACTTGGCTCTAAAAGTTGACCTTCTTCTATTGTAAGCTTCAACCTTGTAAGCATCAGAAAAGAAAAACTTGCAAACAATCAAACCTTCAAAAATCTATGTTTTGATACCAACTTGATCTGAAAATGAAAAGGCTTGAGTCTCTTAAAAATTACAAGTGTAATTTGTATGTGCTTGGGCAATAGGATCAAGTTGTAAACACATAAAACTTAATGAGATTTTACTTAAACATGAACATCATAAACAGACATAAAAACCATAAAAAATAAGCACATTAACACAGCAAAATGATAAAGGATTTCACCCCTCTCTTGAGCTACATCTCCTCGTCCTAATTCTATGGATCATTTTCATTAATGCTCAAAGTGTCAAAATTAGTGCTTTACAATGCTCAAAATGAAAAATAGATGGCTTCAATGGATCCAGAATGTCCAAAACCCCTAGTTGAGCTCTTCCTACACTTGATTTGGCCAAAAACTGAGAAAAATACAACTCTTGATGTTTTTCCCCAATAGCTTGTTGTCTCTACTCGCCAAAACAAGCCTCCTGTGTGACTAACTTGGCTCCCGAGCGTTTCTCGTGCCAAAAACCCAGCACGTGCACCCATTCCATAAATGGTGGCATATTGTCACATGTTTAGGGGGCTTGGCACCTTTTCCGACGGAGGTGTTGGTCGCATGGCCCATGTGGTCGAGCGTCGACCTAAAATGTAGCACTCGTCGCATGACCGTTGAATAAACCGCCTTCGTGTATGGTTGTATGGAGTGTAATGTGACCAGGACTTAATAGTGGAACACCTGCACCCACTGTGTTGGCCATATGGCATATGGGTTTAGTGTAGTGACCAACGCTAGCACTAAGCCCCAACCCTTTTTCCGCCCGCATGAAGTTTAATGCAAGTTCAAATAGAAGTTTGAAACTATACGTGTTAAGAACTAATGCAAGCAGGCTGGTAGCCCAGCCTTTGCCAAGACTCTCCCACACCCGGAGGTCGCGGGTTCGACACCCGTAGACTCCATAAAATTTTAACCAACAAACCAATAACGGGGTGCCACGTGGCAGCTTCTCACTCATCTTCCAAAATGACACGTGTCGACCGACAATTGGTCCACGTCAACCATGCCAAACACCTACCACATCATCACCTGACAACTCAACACCTGCCACATGTCATGTACAGTCCCATGCCACGTCAAAAGTACGGTCTGCACATTCATAATGTACGGACTGTACAGTCAGCATTTTTTTTGCATGTTTGGCAAAGTGGACAGAACGTGATATCTCTTGCATACGATGTCCATTTGAGCCCGTTCAAGTTGTGTTGGGATCGTGAGGACGAGATCTATGCCATGAATTTGTTTTCGAGCAATTTCGGCCACTTTTATTTTTTAGCATATTTTGATCCCCTAGATCACAAGTAAACCATTCACCTTATGAGAACCATCAAAACTCATTATCGCTCCATCCCTTTGCTACTTCACAAGACTCCCTTTGGAATAGCCTTGTTTCTCTTTTTTGCTCTGATTATAACATGAAGCTCCAAATATACATTGCCAAATAAAAAGAGCTTGAGTTTATCTTTGTCTCCAAATGATTTTTCCGCAAAGCTTTTTCGTAAGATAATTGGATCGCCTTCTTCTTAATACATCCACCAAGAATATGTATAATAAAGATCGCTCATTTTATTTTACCAAGAATTTTTATTTCCCACGGATTAGGATTTTACTTTATTACACTATTATTATGTAGATTGATCACACTCCATGTTTCACGCTTCAAGTATTAACTTTATAAAACAAAGATATGGCTCACAATTTATTTTTTTTGGCATAAATCCACACTTGAAATAATGCTCTTTTGAATGTATCTAGGATATTAGACATCCTTAGTGGCATAAGTAAAATCAATCCAAAAGATAAAGTGAATATGAAGATGTTT
>SNQJ01S0000739.1:388625-417026 GCA_010110895.2 Picea sitchensis | reverse complement strand
GGAATTCAACATGCGCCGTTGATCTGGGCGCGCAAATCGCCTCCATTCGAACTTGCTCGTGATTTACTTTGGGCGCATAATCATTTGAAACCTTGGACAAGTGGGTTTTTAACCCATCCTTTTGGATTCTAGCCCCCCTTACAAGAAATATCGCTAACAAAAACTATGAAGTCTGCAAGGAGTTGGGGACTTTTTACAAAAGACAAGTGTCTTCTATGTGTTTGATTTAATTATTGTGTGAGTAACTGCCTATTTATGTTATGGGTTTTTCGTGTATTATTATGCATGTATATATTTGTTGTATCATGCATCATTTTGTTCATATGAAAAGTGTTTTTATTGCAAACTAAATGGTATCATAGTTGGAATTTGTATGTGGCATGGCCCAACTTGGGGCTGGGGATGCTACATATGAAGAATAAGGGTCCCTCTTTTTCCTCTCCTTCATTTTACTATATTGGCTTGAATTCGATCGATGGCAATGGATGCAAGACACCAAACTTTCTCACTTCATCCAAATATTGCAACACAGTTCTCAATTCTCTATAGGGTACTTTGGAAGAATGGAGAGCTTCACTACAGAGGGGGTCTATATTTAAGAAAATAGTGACAACTTAAATCCACATTTCTTTATGAGATTCATTCTTCACCCACAACTGGGCATTCAGGATTTACCTAAAATTTTGAAATATATTGTGTAATTCTCTATCGATGGTTATGAATTGTCGCTTTACTTTAATTCTTTATGTTTGATAATATTAATATGCTGTAAATTTTTGCAAATGTTCTCGCAACCCCATTGTATTTAGTACTATTTATGAATGAGTTCAGATCTGTTCTTTGATTAGTTCATCTTGTACAAGACTATGGTGAATCTTGAAGATTATAGAAACTTTCCTAAGTATTCTCCCTGCCCTTCCCTATCTTCTTGTCTTTGTTGCGCTTTAGGTGAGGCTTCTGCTCTCTGGAGAAGATGAAAATTCCATATATCTAGAATACATGGTATCTTTTGTTGGTAACCTAAGAAGGACCCTTCTCTGATCAACTTTGCACCAACAAAATGGTTTCGTTGTCGAGACTTGCATTAAAAGGGAACCTCTAGGGAGAATGATTCCGCGGATTCACTGATCCAATATTCACCAATGGTGGGAGAGAAATTGCGATGCCTTTCTATATGAAATATAAACGAGAGTTGTCCTTTTAATCAAAAATATCGAGCGACCAGTACGAGATATTCTGGGTTAAATTTCTAGAAGAGATTTTCCACTATATAGATAAGCTCCAAGAAGATCTAGAATTCCAAGAACAAGTCAAGAAGACTTGTGCTTGGGATACATAAAATATTGCAGTGCTTCATCGGTTGGATCATCCGGTAACACGAGCAATTGATTTATAGGTCAATAAAACATTAGAAGGATACATCATCGAGTTTGCAGCTGAGAATCACCAATATTTTTCACGGGCAGAAGAAAATTTCAAGAAAGACGTAAGGGGAAGACTATTGAGAAAAATTCCCCTGTGGATTAAGGTTTTCTTGATGGAGGAGGGGATGTTGACTATGTCCCTGACTAAGATGGTAGCCTAAACACCCTCACTTGGGGTGGGGTGAGTTTGGGGTGGAAACATGTCCTGAGAGAGGTGAGAGGGTTCTTTGAAAAATAGGGGAGAAACAAGAAATGGACTTAAGGGATGACCGAGCCTTGAAAAGAGTCACCATAGTTGAGAAGTGATGGCACGGTAAGATAAAGAAAGCAGTGAAACAGTCCAAGAAGTTGTGGAAAGAAGTCAGACCATGAGAAATCGAGGAAGAACAGATGGAAGAGTTGTGAAAGATGAGAAGACGGGAAAGACTGGCCAGTCAAAGATTAAATGAGAGAAAATCACAGAGAAAAGAAGTCCCCAAGAGGGTGGACAAGAATAAGAAGGTGTAGAAGTATGGGAAAAGAAATCTGGCATGGATATTGAAGAATAAATAGAAGATTCATCCCGCCCCCGGGGGGGCAGCTCAATTGGCAAGTGCCGTGAAAATGAAGTTCCATGAGGTTTCGAGTTCAATTCCCCCCGACTTACCTTGTGTGTCGTGTAAGGGGAATCATGGGAACACCTGGAGGTTATAGTGGTAGCGGTTGGATAACACGGCCACGTGTAACGCAAGCACGTGCCCAACTAGTTGTTGATTCCTCCAGACACAAAAAAAAAAAATATAAATAAATAAATAAATAGAAGATTCATCCCCAATACCAGGAAAGGTCAAGAATCCAGCTGAAGAGATTGCTCCAGAGGATGAGAACGAGACCCCCCAGATCAAAGAAACCCACCCCGAAGCCAGTTGCACCATCCCTGAATCACCCATACCCCAAGTGTCTTCTATACAAGTGGTAAATTATATACTACCTTCTTATGCTATTATCGTTCCATTACGGTCAATTAGTCAGTCACAACCGGGAAGTGAAAGTACTGGGAGGATATTGGGATCCCCTGGTAGATCACAACCATGACTGTTAGGTTTTATTTTGATAGGAGTAGTAAGATCAACAATGGATGGTAATGTGGGAGGTTTGATTGTTGGATACCCAGAATTCTGGGGTAAAGGAGACGAGGACGTTGAACAACATTGGTTCTTATATGAAACAATTTGGAGGTCTAGAGGGACTTTAGATGCAAATAAATTGGTCGAGTTCCAGACTACCTTGAGAGGTCATTCTCTCAAATGGTACATGAAGACTATTGAGCCAGGAGTACCAGGAGTGCAAGGACAAGCGTTCACACTTGACCAAGTATGGACAAAATTCATAGCAAAGTTTAAGCAACCTCATTCAGAACAACAAGCTTTGCCTGAGTTATGCGAGATTTAGCAGAGGGAAGGTGAATAGGCCTAGGAATATAGACAAAATTTTAAATATGTTATAGGGAGGTTATCACATCCAATTCATGAGGAACATCAAAGAGAATGGTATATCCAGGGATTTCTACCCCTGACACGTATTTCATTAATGCAACAATGGATAGCCACTTTGATAGATGTCTTGGAATAATCAATGAAGATTGAAGCCATGGTAGGATATCTGGAGAGCATGAGAGTGACCAGACCCCCAATAGATGCAAATTTGGTGCAACTACAAGGAAAAATATCAACGCTTACAGAGAAGACTCGAGAATTAATGATACCCAAAACAAAACGGATGCAAGTCTGGTGTATTGGATGCTACAAAGAAGGACATATGGTGAATGAATGTCCATGGATGAGGGGAATGGGACCTCCTCAGAATTCGATGGGACCCTCACCAAGACCCATGGGAGGAGTTGCGCAAGTATCCGTGAATTTACCATTCCATACACCAACCAGGTATCATGCTTTTCCAGGTAATCAAGCACCACTTTCAGTTGAATATTGTGAGATTTTTCGAATCCATGGGAATGGGCCAAGACAGTGCCCCATTATTCAGAAATATTCAACAATATCGAATACTGTACATTGTGAGTTTTGTGCATCTACCACACATGCTACAAATCAGTGTAGAGCGTTGGATGCACTTGCAGACAGACTGTATCGAACATCATTCAAGGTGAATGAAACCCCTCAGGGACCTGGAAGAGGACGAGAAGGTGGAGCTGGAGGAGACTTCAGAGGAGGAAGAATTGGGGGAATGGTACCAAGTAGATGTTTCAACTATGATGAGCAAGGCCACATGGCTAGGGATTGTCCTCACCCGAGGCGGCCATGGTTCTCTCTCTACAAAACCAATGGGAACACAACTGAAGACTGCCCAGAGATAATTGTGAAATGGGAAGATCAGGTACGTCAATGAGGAACTAATCTTATAAACTCAAAGATAAAGAGATTCATTAAAGGACAACTACCCAACCTTAATATCGTTACTCGATGAGGAGAAAAAACTGGCATAGACGCTAATAATCTTCCTCATATCTAGAAAGCAGCGCCTAAGGAGGATAGGTATGATCCTTTAAAACATAAGCTATTATTTAAGAATGAAATAAAAGTATTCCAGAGTATCCCTATCCTTGATATGGAATAAAAAACCCCTCAGCCTATTGTTTATCCTAAGATTGCGTAAGTCCCTTCTTCACCCCCTGCACCCTAAACCTCATAGTCCCAATGAGACAACCTGAGAAGTCACAAAATGTAGTTGACCTTTGGTTTCAGTTGTTTTATGATATTCTTGGGAATGACCAGCTGACAGAAAAGTTGCATAATGCCCTGTACCTAGTCCTGAGAATTGAAGAATCTCCAGAAACTAGAATAAGGACTAATATTCCCGAGAAGAATAATCAGAGAGTGCAAAGAAGGAAAATACAGACAGGAAAATAGTTTAGATTAGAATCCCAACTAGATGAGTTTCATATTAAGGATGTTATGTTATATCTAGGATCTAATGTTAACATACTTCCTAAAAGACTTGGGAAGCTTTAGGGAAACCCTAGTTGACATATTACCAAATCCAGTTAAGAATGGTCGATCAATATTGTATTTTTCCAATAGGAATACTAGAGAATGTGGAAATAGATGTTGTGGGAGTGAAGATTGTAGATGATTTTGAGGTGATCAAAATCATGGGGGATGAGGACCATTATCTTGCACTACTTGGTATTGATTGGGCTTACGATAATTATGTTGTTATTGACACGGAGCACACTGACAACAAAATGGAAGGAGAATATTTGGAGCAGTTATATGTTGTAACAGCAGGAATGAGAGAAGACTACATAAAACATATTGTTGACGGATAAGTAAGTTGGAAGAGCATACAATCGAAAAACGAAGATTCAAAACTAGCATTTGACCGTTGGTAGCAAGGTTCATATGAAATATTTTCAAGAAGATGTGTAACTCTCAGGAAAACTAGATGGGTTGGAACCGAGGTCATAGAACACATGATATATGATGGTACCTTAGAAATTGGTATTTTTCTGGTCATCATGGAAGAGAAGATAGCAGACTATCAAAGTATTTTAGTTCTAGATGTATCCCTCCATGACACCCCTGCTAGAGGGTGGGGATAGTCACAAAGCCCTGATTAATAACTAGGAGGATGTGAAACAAGCTATCCGAAGACAGATTTCCAAGTTTTGAAACTGTTCAATGGACAGTCAGAGCCTAAAACACATATTCAACAATGCGTGAGACAGTGTCAATTTTCACAACTACCATCTCTCTTGTGGGTTCAAGTATTTTCCCATTCGCTAGGTCTGATTCCAAAAGCTTGGTATATGCATGAAGAAACCAGAAGACAAACCAGTGACTGGAAAACATTGGCAGATCAATTTTGCAAGGACTTCTCATTTACAAGTAAGTACCATGAGCTTAAGATAGTCCTGCAAAGAATTAAAGAATGCCTTTTTACCAATGTTGGTGAACGAAAATTAGACCCAATGGTATGTGCAAAGAATATCCAAGCACTTCAGTCTAACCTTCACCTAGACACGGACAAGACACCTATAGAATTATATAATATTGAGAAGGATTTGGAAAATCTGGATGATTTAGAAGAATTGAGAAACTTATACATTAAGGAAACAAAAGGAAGCTGAGAAATCCAGAACACCATACCCAGCTAGACTGATAGTTCTTATAATTATCTATTGAAGTTATATAAATTCAATATAGTAACTACAGAGAAACATAATATAGCTATGGTAGGAGATTAATGAGATGAGAAAACTAGCCAAGAAATGCATATCATGTTACGAGAGTATGATGACTTATTCCCAAAGACATTCTCGGAACTAAAAGGGATTAAAGGATCTATGGGAGAGATGAAGATTGAACTAAAACCAGGATCAAAACCTCTAAGGAATAAACCATATCACCTTAACTCCATAGTGAAAGAGAGTGTTAAGAGGGAAATAGACAAAATGCTTGAGGATGGACTTGTTTTTCCAGTAAAATAAGCAGAATGGGTTAGCCCAATAGTCATCAAGAGCAAGAAAGGTACAAAGTAAATTAGGGTACGTGTAGAATACATAAGCCTTAACTCTACCTATGTGCATGACCCTTTCCCAACACCTTTTACTGACAAGGTGCTAGAATGGGTTGTGGGGAAAGAATCTTACTCATTTACAAATGGATTTTCGGGGTATCACTAAGTGAGAATTGTTGAAGAAGAAAAAAAGAACACCACATTCATAATAGAATGGGGGTCATTTGCATATAATGTGATGCCCTTTGGGCTAAAGAACGCCCCTGCAATTTTTCCCATATTGTAATATCATCTTTCCGAGAATTTATTCACAAGTTTATAGAAGTTTGTATGGACGATTGGATGGTATACAGTCTTCTCAAGGAACATGTAGCGCTACTACATCTAATGTTTGATAGATGTAGGGAGTCACAGATATCTTTGAACCTCAGAAAATGTATCTTCTATGTGCCACATGGAAATTTTTTAGGCCACATAATATTGGTAGACCCAACCAAAGTTGTATTGGTATTGCCACTTTGTATTGGTAGAAGGAGTATTGGTAGACCCAACCAAAGTTGTGGTTATTGTAAACATGCCACCGCCTATGAGCTCTAAGAAATTTCACTCCACACTGGGGCACATAGGGTACTATCGCAGGTTTATCAGAAGGTATGCAAACATTACTGCACTTTGGAAAATCTTCTAAAGAAGTCAGAAGTGTTCTAGTCGACGCTAGAGTGTGATAAAGCGTTCGACATCTTGAAGGAAAATCTCATCACAACACCTATTTTGATATTTCCAAACTGGGAAAACGAATTTCATGTGCACGTAGATGCATCAGGTATTTTCCTAGGAGCCATCTTAGCACAACCATGAGATGGAGCCATGGATCATCCTATCTACTTTGCTAGAAGGAAGTTGTTGCAAGCTGAGCACAACTATACAACCAAATAAATGGAGGGTTTAGCTATGATTTACACTCTGCATAAGTTTAGACATTACTTGTTAACCTCTCATTTTAAGTTATTTACTGATCATTCTGCGTTAAAATATCTAGTTAACAAACCTATTTTGGAAGGAATAATTTGTTGATGGTTGTTACTGTTTCAAGAATTTTCATTTGAAGTGATTGTTAAACCTGAAAGATGCAACGTGGGGCCTGATCACCTGTCTAGATTAGAGTCAAGAGAAAGTGGCAAAGCAGTCGATGCTCATATCCCAGATGTAGACCTGTTATGAGTTGAGGCCATACTAGAATACCTAGAAGACATAGTAGTCTTCTTAAGCATAGGGGCCTACCTAGAAACATACTCTGCAACTCAGAAACGTCATATGGTGGTTAGAGTAGCGAACTATCAATTGATTGAGGATCAATTGTATAAGTTGGGCCTAGATAGTATCCTCAAGAGGTGTGTCTTAGATCACGAAAGACAAGACATATTGTGGGAGTTCCACAGTGGAGTTGTGGGAGGCCATTTTGGAGGAAAGGCCACTGCGTAGAAAGTCCTCCAGGATGGATTATGGTGGGTGACACTCTTAAAGGATGCAAAGGCATATGCTAGATCTTGTGACATTTTTTAGAGAGTAGGAAATCCATCATGATGAGATGAAATGCCTCTTCAACCAATTTGAGCTCTACAAACATTTGATAAATGGGTGGTTGACTTCATTGGACCGATCAACCCCATATCTAAGAATTCAAATGCCAGGTATATTATTATCGCAACAGATTACCTTACACATTGGGTTGATGCAAAAACTATTGAGGATTTCTCGACCGATACTACGACCGAGTTTATTTTTGAAAGTATTATCACTCAGTTTGTATGTCCAAGGAGTTTGACCAGTGATCAGGGTGGTCATTTTATCAATAGTAAAATAGAAAATATTACAACAACATTCTTAATTGAACATCATAAAGGTATCCCCTACCATCCGCAAGACAATGGCATTGTAGAGGTGTTTAACAAGAGTTTGGAGAGAGGATTAATGAAGGTTTGTTGCTCAATAGAAAAGATTGGGATGACAGAGTCCCAACAGTTTTATGGGCTTACATGACAACCACAAAGAAAATCCACAAGTATACTCCATTTCAGTTATTCTATGGGAAAGAGGTTTTGGTACCTACAGAGTTCATTACCCCGAGTCTATACATTGCATAGATTACACACATGTCAAAGGATGAATCAATCGCGCAGAGAGTTATGGAGTTGCAAGAACTTGAAGAGGCCATGTTTTTAGCAGACTTTCATCAATCAGTTGAGAAAGCAAGGAAAAAATCTTGGCATGACAGACACATTAAGAATAAAACTTTTGCACAAGGAGATAAGGTCCTACTTTATGACAGTCGATACCAGAAACATTTAGGAAAGTTGTGCATGCATTAGTTGGGACCATTTATAGTTACAGAGATTCGACCTTTTGGAGCAATCAGACTTGAACAATTGGATGGAATACTTCGGCCATGATGGGTGAATGGCACTCTCCTGAAACCCTATATTTCTTATAATTGAACTAAAGAAATGTTTCTCTAGTCCAAAGGAGCATGTATAGTAGCTAGATTTGATTTTTTTGCAATTTCTGTGAATTCAGTTAATAAAGTCGGAGTGTACATGTATTTTTTTTTATCTAAGTGTTGTTTTGATGCAGAACTGCTTACTCAGCAGCATAGGATCAGAAGAGCCAAGAATCCATTAATGATAGTCATTAAATGTGACAGGGACCCCTTTTTTGGTCGGAGGGAGAGAGAATTTGGATGCAATAATAGTCCATGTGACACACAAACCCGATTCATTCATATCCTTTATGACCACTACAGTAACCCATTAGAACTCTGTTAAACCATAAACCCATGATGCACGAAGATGCCATCGATATTTGTGCCAGGATTCGCATTTGTTTAAACGGTAAGGTCTGAAGTCGGCCACATCCCTACCAAAATTGCTCAGTAAATTCCAGGATCACCCAATAGATTTACCCCATTAACCAGTCCCATTGGAAAAATTAGCTCCAAGTTGTGTCTATAGGGTTAATGATGAATGGCCCTAGAAGTTATTACAGAACTTGCCATCTCAGCCCGACTATAAGGTTCTGTGAACTCGGTGTAAGATGTATTGTTTCCCAGAGAGAACTTTGTGCTTCGTAAATTATTAATTGTTTTCAAGCCTGTGTCATCCCTTGGCCCTCGGTATCAATCCCCAGACCCAGTTAGCTTGTTGAATTTTGTTGACAGTCCATAATTACTATTTTGAGAGCTACAGAGAACAAGAGTGCAACTTCTAAAGATGTCGTGTTGGACGAACCATGTGATCCCTAGGTCAAAATCATGGGTTATCTCAAAGGGAAGGTCGAGCAAGTAAAACTCCTTGACCTTGACCTAACATACCTAGACTTGTTACCGCAGTTGAACATTGATGTATTCTAGAGTGTCACTTTAGATGAGTTGGGAGGAATGCATTTTGTGCCGAAGCTAGATTTCATCAATATTTTCAACTCCACTATTATGAATCTCAAATATTTGCTAGTTTTCGGCACTACTGGTGAGGTTGCGAGATGTACCAAGTTCCTAATTAGTAGGGTACACGATAGGATCTTATGGCTGGATAGAAAATACCCAATTCATGCAAAGGATATCCATCAACTTACTGCATTATCCATCGAAGGTGAGGATGTATCCAAAGGATTTCAAGGTCCCACTACAAATGGGAAGCAAAATGGAGAACCCAATAGGTATGAACGATTTCATTCTCCGAGGGGGTGGCGCACAACCAAGATTGACCCCATTCTACCCGAGACAGTCAAGATTGTTTTCTACGTAATTGATAGCAAAGTCATGTGTTCATATTACAAAGGTGAATGCACATTAGATTACATATCAGTGGCATATTTTTGTGCCAATGGAGTTGTGTTCAATTGGTGCAACTACTTGTTGGAAGAAATCCTGATGGCATGCAAGGAAGCTCAGAAGAAGGGAAGCAGCTTCACCTATAGATACGTTTTAGTGGAATTCTCCATCTTGAAGTGGATGCCACCTGTAGGAAGACCACTATCTCTAGTAGATAAGGGTTGACTATAAAATATGTTCGATCCTTGGCACTCAAGGTCGGACCCGGAGAACACTGAATTCAACAACTCAACGTTCACAAAATGGTATAACAGGTTGCTTGACACAACTCAGAAGTTGTGCATTCCTCACAAATTTCTCAACCTGAACACATGGAACATCGCATTCAGCATGAACTGCCATCACACATTTGTATGGCCAAGGCATGCCAAGCAAGAATTCTTCCACTCCTGGATGATGCAAGTTTACTTGGATGAAGAGGCCTTCAACAAGGAGGTCGTGTCATGGCCAGGAGTGAAACACAACCCAGAAACAAATTTTGAAGAAAAAGGGACAAGAAGCAGGGGTAGGATCGATCTCAGGCACAGAGAAAAATAATAAAGAGGCTCCACTGCAGGTGGACTTAGAGGAGGAGGAAGAGACACAACCACTAGACTGTAAGAAGAGAACATTGCCTATGTTCCCACTGCTTCTAGAGAAAGCCATGTTGACAAGTGAATATGTCAATGACATCCTAAGCATTTCCTTCATAAAAGACCCATTTATCAAGAAACCCAGGACAGGGCTCTCCCCTGTAACGGTTCTGAACCTTCAGTCAATATCATCAACCATTCCGCGTACTTGAGCAGCGACTCGAGCGGCCCAAATCATTGACATTCAGGATGACCCTAAACTTGACACCACTCCATCCACCACCATCATTATTGAACAACTCCCATCACCCCCACAACCCCAGTTTCCACCTTGAGAAATTACCATTCCATCCCAAACTGCTGAACCAGAGCCAATTTAGTTGGACCCCCCCGAGCTAACTGAATAGAGACTAGAACTCACTGGTCCAAACCATGAAGTCCAAAATCAATAGATTTTCTCTTTCTTACCAATTCAAAACACTTTGCCTTCAATGGAGATGTAAACTATACCAATACCACAAGTCCCAAGTCCTTAGTACACTCCCTCAACGACCAATGTTGAGGGTGCTATCCAAAGGATTGAAACCCCAGAAGCCGAGGTCCAGAAAGAGCCAGAAGTCGACAGAGTGAAACATCGTTGTAGGAACAAATGGAGCTAGTACCCCAGAACCCACAACAGTGCACAGATCTGATGCAACTATTCCTGGCAAGAACAAAAGTGCTACCATTCCTTCCATCATCATTGAGGTTCAGACTTGCGCAACATCCATCTACAGGAGAGGAAGAGGTAGAGACATCTTCTGATCATTTAGAGACCAGTGGAATCCCACTATAGGTCTGAGTGCCTAGGGAGGCCACCACTTCTTCTACTGACCTTGCACAGTGGTCATCGAAACAACTACTAGGGATGATCAGAGCTTCAACTGATCAAATGGAGCAGAGGCTCCAGCAGGCTGAAAGGGATGCAGAGTCTGCAAGGGAGGAAGTACTCCTCGCCCAAGCATGCATGAAACAAGAGGAATACACCAAGGTCCAAGGATATTAGAAACTGGAAAGAGTCCAGGAGAAGCTTGTTGAAGCTTGGCCAGTGATAAGGAAGGAAACACCACAACTACTATAATCCAGTGCCATAGGAAAGCCTGAGCAACAGATTGATTTAATCCAGGGAGAATGGTCAGAGCTGGCCATTTTCACAGAGAAACCGAAAGAATAGTTGCGGGAGAGACAATGTGAAGAAGAACAACAACCCAGGAAGCTTCAAGAGCATATGGAAAAGGTAGTGCTTGAAGGAAATAACGCTAGAGCATCACTGCACAAATGAACAACATAATGCACAAGGATATCTCATGAAGTTAGCGATTGGATGGGTATCATTGCAAGGCACAACCAAACTCTGGATGATGTGTGCGCAAAGATACAGTCTCTTAATAAATAATTTGTTGTCACCATGGATTCACTGGAGAAACAGGAAAAATTTGATCAGATCCAGCAAGAAGATAATGAGTTGAATTCTCTATTTGAAGCACAATCAATAGCTAAGAAAGATCTACAGGATTTTCAACCTGTCGTTCAAAAATTATACATGCAGATGCATCAGGTAGATGCTATAACTGATTCATAATAGAACTCCTTGGTCACATCCAAGCCTAAAGGATGCATTACAAATGCAACTCAACAATTTGTAGTTGAAGCCTCACTCCTTTCCAGGAAGTGGTAAGATAATATTGTCAGTTTTCAAGGAGTAAGGAAGCGGTCCTTGGAGTTGGTCCTAGAGTTGGGCCCTTTGTTTGAAGAGGGGGAAAAGGAAAGAGTGCAAGAAAAATATTAAATCAAAATGGGCACAGAGGATACAAGAAAGAAACATGGACTCCCAGAAGCCACGGAAGATCCAAGGACTTGACTCAAGGGAGAGTCAAGGATTGTGGTGGGAGCCTATTGGGCCCTTCGTTTTGGTTAGAAGTTGTGCAAGGAAGACTACAGTCCCAATTTTTGTTAAATACAAGTTGTGCAAGCAACAAAAGAGTTGGACATTGGAGCAAGCAAGGAAATAGAAAATGGTTGGAAAGAGGGATAGTGAAACACCATCAAGGAAAAATAAGTTACAACAAAACAAGAACAAGAAATCATGCGAAGTCTCAAGCTAGAAAATCCCAATCAACCCATATATATATGAGATGTATATGAATGTAAAGGGTTAGATGGTGTAGAGGGTGCAGATGATGTAGACAGGCTTAAAATTTACTCCATGTATGTTTTGTGATTGTAATTCATCCCCATTTGGGGAAAAGGGTAGATAGAGCTCTGAGGAATGAATCTGGAGCTAGAAAAACATATAACAGAGTAATGACTTGTATCTGTTAAATTGTATGTGAGAATATCTTTTGATGATAATATATGGAAGGACCTAAAATTTTGAAATATACCGTGTAATTATCTGTCGATGGTTATGAATTGTCTCTTTACTTTACTTCTTTATGTCTAATAAGATTAATACGCTATAATTGTTTGCAAATGTTGTCACAACCCCATTTTATTTAGTACTAGTTATGAATTATTTAAGATATGTTCTTTGATTAGTTCACCTTGTGCAAGACTATGGTTAATATTGAATATTCTGGAAACCTGCTTAAGTATTCTCTCTGCCCTTCCCTATCTTCTTGTCTTGGTTGCACTTAGGGTGAGACTTCTTCTCTCTAGAGAAGATGAAAATTCCAACGCTCTAGAATGCACAATACCTTTTGTTGGTAACCTGAGAAGGACCCTGGTATGATCAACTTTGTGCCAATAGGCTGCCCCACTTCCTTTCTGGGGCTTCAACAACGGGCTAGAAAAGAAGTCTCAAATCCCTGTAGATGTAGTTTGGCACATTTGGGAAATCAATTCCCAACAATTATCTCACCTAGAGATAATTTCTCACTGGCCTGACAACTCGCCCCTTCAATATCCCACATGCATGACAACCTACCTCTTCAATATTCCACGGGCTTGAGAACCCGCTTCTTCAGTCCAACTCTTAAGCTAAACAAGGTACAGGTACAGTGATAGCAGGGTATGGATGACCACTGAATGAGTCAATGTAGGAATTATGAGGGAATGATGGAAAATGAACTAATTCCAAACTACATGTATGCATGTTCTCAACTTGACACTTGTCATGTTAAGAACTACCTTGGCCTACTTGTCCCCATCCTTAGAACTTAGGATAAAATAATTATCCATGCTTTATACTTTAATAAATATTAATATAATATTCATTTTGGTTTAATCCCCCCCTTAACTTATCTCCTTATCTCAACTTTTATTCCCCCTTTCCCTAACTAGTGGAGTTTATCCCCCCATACTCTTTTACATGGTTGCTCTGTCATAGTGATGTGTTTTTCATTAATATTTGTGTTTGATTTAAATTTATAATAAAAATATATTTTCCTCTTTGTATCCAAGCTCATCAGCCTCAAAAACATCAACATATACACAAAGGCTCTTTGGCCTCAAGATCATGCACTCAAGTTGATGTGCGAGGTATCTTAGGATCTGCACACTTCTTCTTTTAGTACACAACACATGTGTGTGCTATACCTTGGAATGTGTGCACTGTTATCACATGAATTTGTCAAGGGTCGCATGTAATTGTTGTTAATATATAAGTCTTCACCCTTGCCTCATCTCTCTCTTTTCTGTATGTCATTCCTATAATTTTTCCCTTCTGACTAGTAACGTCAATTTCCCTTTTGTTTAAGGACCTAGTTTCCCTTGGTGTCTTGCTTGACTGAGTCTCTGCCCAATTTATTTTTGTTTCTCTTGAAGGATAAACACTTATAATGATTTGGGTTCAAAGTATTGGGCATCTGGTTTTCCTAAGCTCACAAAAATTCATCCAATTCCTTGGTTGATATAGGTGACAACCATGAGCATGAAGCGCATCGGTCAAAGGAAGTCCATTTGGGATGAAATACAAGCAGCGGGCAAGTTCATGTTTCAATGACAGAGATCCCAAGGCCGTTCAAATCAATGACCATGCTTCATTTCGACGGTGCAAAATGCTTGGGCATTAAAATCCTTGAGCGAGAAAAACTCTAAACCATGGTATTGTGGGAGAGCTACATGGAGGAAGGTGGTGAGTTTCGGGCCCAAAAGCGATGTGGGTCCAAACCACTTTCGGCGGCCCCGAAATCACCTACTCATTTAGCGTCGAATCCAATAATATCATGTGTCCGCCCCCTAGTCCTCAAGCCTCATCCCAATCCCGATGATAAGTCAGTTAATGAACAAGGATCGGTAGTTGACACCTCGACTCACTCCATAAATAGAATGCATGGAGGGTCTAGTCATGGAGACAGAACTGTCAGCCCGAGGTACCACGATGGATGATTTTTTCTGCAGGCCCATGTTGATCTGAGCTTGTGTCTGACAAAAGGATACACACACATTCTAACAGAGGGATGCACAGATGAAGAGCCTTAAACAGGACGGCCAGATGACTCTCCTAGCAATTTTCCACTAATCTGAGTATAAATATATCAGTTTAATAATTTGTTAGGGTCAATGGTTGAGTAGATCTCCCTATTTGTAATAGTTTTATAGAAGAATTGTTCTCTGGTTATGTATGAGACCCGATACTTTCTCATTAATAGAAGTCAGCTTATTTCATCATCTTGTTTCCTCTTGTGTTGAAACACTCGTACATGGATGATCTAGACGGGATGTTGTAGTTGTATTGTAATGAAGGTTTGATTATAATGTTGCTATGATCTATTTCAGTATTTTATTTCACTGTCTTGTTTCCTCTTATAATGAAATGCTCGTGCATGGATGATCCAGATGAGATGTTGTATTTGTATTGTAATGGACGTTTGATTATAATGTTGTTGTGATATATTTTAGTATCTTTAACTTAAGTTCAAGAGTGCTCTTGTGCCTGAGTTTTTCTACACCAAGCTTCTTGAAGGTTGGATTCTTATGGCAGACTTGTCCAATTTCCTCATTAAGTATTCCCCCTTCTCACCATTAACCTTAAACCACTGACTGAAGTTAATGAGAAACTCATTTTCTTATGCATTTCTAGTCCAATTTTTTGTGTTAAAACATTCTTATGTTGAGCTTTGTCTATTTGACCTCCACTCATAAACCTACCTCCACAAACAATTTGATGGGTACTAGGATTATCCTCCCACAATCTGAGGGTGACTCTCAATGCTAACACGCACCAAAATAATTCCAAGGCTTAATATAAATAGATCACCAACTTGTATATATATGTGCATTTATATTTCCATTTACAGTTGGGGTTCGACCTAAGGGTATTACATTCCCCTCCCCCTTATTTACGTATTTTCCATAGTGCAGTATCTACACATATACAATCAAAATTTTCAAAATTATTCAAAATGATGTGGTTACTCTACTCACATATCATCCTCATGCTCCCACGCTGCGTCCTTAGAATCGTAACAAGTCGATTGGACCTTTACTATCCTTATGGATCGATTTCGGAGATGCTTGATTTTCTGGTCCAATATACACACCGGATGCACCTGAAAATCACCTTCTTGCTCCACCTAAATCACATTCCAATCAATGACATAATTAACATTAGGTACACACTTTTTAAGCAAGGATACATGGAATAAATTATGAATTCACATTGTTGCAGGTAAGACAAGCATGTATGCTACAGTCCCAATCCTTTCTAGGATTTCAAACGACCCACAATAGTGAGCTGCCAACTTTGAACAATTTTACAACTTCAGGGAACTTCTCTTGGCCTCGAATTTTAAGAACACATGGTCACCTACTTTAAATTCTCTGTGAGTTCTTCCTTTGTCATCATAGATTTTCTATCTATCTTGGGAAGCCATTAATTTTTATTTATTTTTCATCATTTTCTCTTCCATTTCCCTGAGTGTTATTGGATATATCGGTAAATGCGAACATAAATTGATCTCCCTATATCCACCTAGATCTGGAACAAAAAAAGACAAGACATGGTGCTTTCCCTAAGCTCTAATCATTGAATCTACCATCAAAGAAAGGATGAGTAGCATACCTTTGAATATCGCTTCCTTATGACTTTGTTGTCCATTCTTTGCTCTGGTGCTCTTGTGCTATTGATCCTGCAATGAAACAAAAACCAACCAAAGTGAAAGGAATAATAGTATATTCAATGAAGACCTATACATGTGATCAAGGAATCATGTAATAAAATGAGAATGATTTTATGGGAAATAAAAATGCCACAGTATTATATTAAGAGAAAGTGGAAGATACAACCAAACAACCTTGATGTTGCTAAGTTCCATTTCGGTGGCCCTTTCTCTTGACACACAAACGTGATCCAATATTGCATGAAGATGATCTACAATAACTTGATAAGCTGAGATGAATCTTTCAAGCCTCTGATGTAGAGTACCTCACAAAATTCGCAGCCTATTCGACCTTAATCATTCCTTACTTTCTCTTGCTTAATCCTTTTGCTTAACCTTTTCCATGATAGATCCATCACTATATAGGAGGAAGAGAGATGGTTAAAGATATTGGGATGATCCCACCAAATTAGAGAAGCCAGTAGGATCCCAACCATATGAATGCCACCTCATATTCTAGAAGATTCCCTTCTAGAACCTTCGTGAACTTCGTCCATTTTCTTAGTCTTAAAACACCACTGCACCCTGTCTATAGAGCATCCTGCGGAACCTCCACAGTCCAGGTTAAGGGCATCCTATAGAAATCATGCATTTCCGCACTATGTGTTACTCTTAGCCTGTGACGTCCTTCTAAAAACAAGTTTTGTAGAGGGAGAAACCAATTACTTTTATCATGCAAAAGATCCTTTTGAGAGCTTGAACACATGCTTGTAGAACATCACCAGGGTGACCAAAATAATGTGTAACAAAATGCCCCTCAAATTATGAGGCTGGAACTCGTGACAGCTGAAATACTTTGTAAAATGAATGTGTGTGTCAGGAACAAGGAGCGCACCAATCGGGAACCTGCAAACAACCAAGCATCTACGCAATATTATACCATTTCTGAGGTAGGCATCCCCATGCTCAGACTACAAGTGATTTAAATCATGAATGTCAGTCATGGCCACCAATCATACACCGTGGATCTATGTCATCAAGATTATACATAGCCACCAGGAATACACTGTGGATCTATGCTCTAGAAAGTGCAAATTTGGATATAGCCATGAGATATACAAAGTGGATCTATGTGTCAATACAAATCATAAATACTCCATTGCAACCTGGACCAAAATGGGGGGATCCATGGTATTCAATCCCGTCGTTCGTAAGTACAAATCTAGCGATGCGATTATAGGTGATGAAGTTGAACCTGGTAGAAACCACTTGATTATCGATCATTAATGAAAACCGTTAGCAAGTGCGAGGGAAATCACCATTAATGTCAATGAATCCCAAGGTACCTTAGTACAATCCATCGAATGTGAATGAATGAGATGAAGTTGAGCACTTGATAGAATCTCTCGATTAGGGACTAATGATGTGAATCCACTGTCGAAAGCGAAGAAAATTTCCATTGAGGCATGCAGACTCTAAGGTACTAAATGATTTCTAAGACTTATTCTTGGATGATGAGTTGAATTCGACAGGAAAAGACTCGTCACAGGACAGACTTGATGTATCCCCCATCAATGACATGAAACAAGTAACATATTTAAGGTAGATTAAAGTGTGAAGATGTTTTGAAACTGACATAGGGAAGGCCGACATGGTAAGAATTGATAACTGTAGATGGATGACTCGATAGAAGGCTTGTGCAAGGTTGGAATTATCTTGAACATATGAATGACACGACAATGGTCCTAGAAGCATTGACTCAAAGACGACCCAATATATGAACTTGCAGAAGGTCAGACGAGAGACAAATGAATTTCCCAAACTGGGTTCAATGACGAAGGGGGTTTCATGTTCAAGAGTGACTATTACTACCACTAACAGAAATACTGAGACACATTTCTTTCCCAAACTTCCCCCCACCATTTCTAGCGAGTACCTCTTTATTTTTATGCAAGCTTGAGGAGGATAACATATGCTTGTTGATGTAATATCATCCTTCGGACGAGTCCATCAGAGTATGTTTAATGAACCTTAAGGAGTGGTTCGGTCCCATATGGATCTTTCAATGTTTGTTTATCAAGTCCAAAGATAGAAAACTCGAGGGTTTTCATGTTTAGAGAGTCTGAAAAACACTTAAAGAGAACTCTCTTAGTTCCTTTTTCGTAAATTAGTTCGATGAGACCGAAAAAGTGATAAATTATTTCCCATCAAACTTTTTCTTCAAATACTTTTACGAGCGTGAAAAGAAGAAATTCGCTCGGCAATCTTTTCGTTTTTATGGAGCGTGAAAAGAGCTTAAAGGATGCTCCATGAACTTCACTTTTTTCGTGTTACCATGACGAGTAAGAAAAGATGACAAAAGTATACTTAGTTGCATTCTCATCGATTTTTGAGCAAGAGAACGAACAAAGACTAGGCTCGAAGTTTTTATGAAAAACCTTAAAAAGTACTTATACATGTGACAAATGGAAAAATAAATCAAGAAAAATATCTATATTTCATTGTTTAGGATCCTAGTTCTTCCATCTGCGAGAAACAAAAACACTCACGAGACCATTAGACCTTTAGGTTTTGGATAAAATGCATAAAATACTATGAAATATTGATAGAAAAAGTAAAAAATGAAACAAATATAGGTAAAATCTCTTTTTACTATTTCATTTGCATTTTGCCCAAAACTTGCCTAGAAACCCTATTTTTACCTCAGACTTCGACTGTCGATTGTGGGAGGTACAGGTGACCATTCAACAAACGTATTCCGTCAAAATGGTAATATCCTTGTCCTCTTTCTTTTCAATGGATTAAATTTCATTTTTACTGGTGTAAAATTGATTTTTGAGTTGAATTTTAGGCCAGTAGGTGCGCACAGGGGTCGCCGCAGGTGACCTATGTCGGGACTTGCGGAAACCATGGGTTTCCATAGGTGGCTTGTGGTTCACCTATGGAAACCACCCATTGTTTTAATACTCCATCTGTGGCGGCCGAAAATCAAAATTTCGTCACATGCGTTTATCCAATAAAAATGTTCGAAAGTAGCAAATGAGGATGTTAATTTCCCTTTATTGTCCTAATGAAGTTTTTTATCATCAAAATGTTTTAGTGGAGGGAGAGGGAACGCGAATATGATTATTTCATTTCCTTGAATGACCAAGGTACCGTAAATTCCCTCCGATGGTGTGGGTTACTAAAGTTCTTTAAAATCTAGGGCATGAGGGCCCAACTGAGGTTGCTAGAGTACCTAATCCACATGTGGGATGTGGACCAACAAGTGTTTCACATGGGTTCCCACACATTTTCCTTATATATCGAGGATATCTATTCCTTTACGGGGTTATCTCTTCGTGGATCTCATGTGACTTTGACTGGAGGCAGAGGTGGTGGTCTACCAATGAGTGAGTATCTTCGTCGATACTATGATCTTGAGGCAGAGAGACGCAAGGGAAAATTTTCCATCAAGCGTGTCTGAGATTTACCCCTCCAAACTATTATTTTTACCATTGCACATATGGAGGGGATTTCATCTCCTCATATGGCCCTCAAAAGCTACTTTCAATATGCAGTGGAGTGCATGGAGCCTTAGGTTTTTAACTAGAACGACAGAGTTCTTCGTAGCATGAAGACACAGCTGACAAAATGCAAGAAAGGGGACCTGAAACAATTTGGATACGGGTCTATCTTAGTTTCTTCCTTCTAGAGAGGATCCCCCATTTACATTTACAGGTATAGTGGGGCATATCGGCTCCATGAGATCGAAGGATGAAGAGGTGGTGCGACCTCATGGCCACATCGTGAAGTATAATGATGTATTTTTTTACTAGTTGAGGCCTCAACTTCTGATGGTAGATTATTATGCATATGTCGGGTTGGATTTTAGAGGCAACCCCGACTTGGTTCTACCTGAGGGATTTCAATGGGGAAACATAGGTAAGAAATGTATTTTTTTTTTATGATGTTTTTGTGAATTTTGAAATATAAAATGTTTTTTATGCTTTCAATCCAATGACTAATCAAAAAAAAATTGAAAATGCAGATATAGGGCCACACCGGCCTCTGGGTACATCCCCTATTCAAAGAAGAGGGGAAGAATATGTGGTAGTGGGATGGGATGTTGGTGACTATGAAGTGGTCGAGCAGAACCTAGATGGATTGATAGCAGATATCTCAGACATTTCCATCGATGAGATTCTGAGACGTTATCAGCGCCATACTATGGGCATTTCTGGTTCACTTAGTCAACTACTTTGTAGGGTAGCACGGGCAGTAGTGTGCTACCATGAGCAACATCCTTGATGATATTTTTTATATGAAGCCAAGTGCTTCTCATTTTGATATTTTTGGTCTTCGGATGAAAACACCTTTTTGTAAAACACTTTTATTGTTATATATATACACGAGGCTTCTATCGGCTTACCTGCTTTAATATGGATTGTGGTTGGATTTACATGTGTCTCAAATGTCCATCTAACACATAATTAGCTAGTGCATCTGTTAATGTATTTAGACATCTAGGAATATGCTAATATTCAATGTAATCGAAGTAGTGTTCCAAGATGCGAATTCGTAGATATACCCATAACAATGTAGGGCTTCGGATAGCATAGACATTACTTAACTATAGTACCAATATCTATGAATCAAGCCATACAATAAGGTGACGAATTCCAATTGAAATAGCATCGGTCAACAATTCGATGATTGCACTATATTCCACGATATTGTTAGTTGCACGACCGAGGCAGACACCGTGTAGACTGATTAACTCGTTCGTAGGTGCATAGATTGCCCAAGAAGCAGATGCTAAGTTCTGAGTACTACTACTAGCACCATCGGCAAAGCTAATGTAGGGTAGTGAAGGCACTGACATCTGGAAACCAAGCACAATGCAAGGTAAGCAGCTGGGTGTCAAAACCAAATAACGAAAAAGCACACAAAAGTAGCACATAATAGTATGATACAATAAAAATACAAGAACTCATGAAAATATGGCCTAAGCATAGTAATTCTTTAAGTAAATCTCATTCCTAGGCTCACTCAAAAGAATTCCATCATAAAACACTAACTCATAAGCTCCCTTTTCCAACACTCGTTTGACAATATAAGGACCTCGTCACATAGCCTCAAATTTTCCAGCCCCTTGTAAATCACGATCTTGTTCATAGAGGAGAACTAGATCACCTTCAAAACAAACACGTGGCTTGACATGCTTGTCGTATTGGGATTTTACATGCTTTTTCTGAGCTTCAATAACCAGGGTGGAATCATGACGAGTTTCATCTAATTGCATCAAGTACAACAGACGTTCCTCTTCGGCAGAGGAGTTGGGAAGAATTTCAATGGCTAGCTTCAAATATGGTATCTCACATTCAATTGGTAGGACATCTTCGATACCATACACTAATTGGAAATGTGTAAACCCCGTGGAAGACTTTACGGATGTTTGATAGGCCCATAATTCTTAAAACAACACCATGTGCCAACTTGTCTTGTGAATTCTGATTATTCGTCGAAGCATAGTGATAAGAAATTTGTTTATCGCTTCAACCTAGCCATCGGCCTGTGGGTAATAGGGGGTTGAGTTTACATGTTGAAGACCCAATTTTTCAGTAAGCTTGGACATCATGAAATTTTGAAAATGTCTACCGTGATTAGTAACGATATCTTGCGGGACTCCAAATCGAGTGATGATATGATTGAATATGAAAAGTGTTGCAGTTTTTCCAGTGTTATCGAATGTAGGCATCACCTCAGGCCATTTAGTGAAAAAATCCATGGACACAATGATGTATCCATGCCCCCCGGTTGAGTGAGGGTTAGTACATGTCGTGAATTCAATGCCCCATTTTGCGAAAGGACCAACAAAAACTACAGGGTGTAAATGATAGGGATGAGATCGTATCTTGTTATTATACGTTTGAAAAGCATGACACTTCTAGACGATGGTAATACAATCTTTAAACAAAGAAGGCCAGAAGTACCTAACTCGTAGGATCTTTTGGGTAGTGGCATACCCAAACATATGACCACCACATGCTCCAGAGTGGCAGCCATTCAAATCTTTCTCAGCCTCATCATAGGTGAGACAGCATCATAAAATAGAGTCAACACCACAACAATAAAGAGTGTCACCGAGAATTATGTATTGATGGGATTGATACCATATATGACGATGGTCAGTGCTAGAAAGTTCAAGCCAGAAAGTTTGAGTCTATAGATAGATGATAATATCTTTGTACCAAGCATCATCAAAACTGATCAGAAAAACGGATTCATCAGGTAAGGAATCTTATGCCACGTTTTATGTCTCAGCGGAGGGAAGGTCACATATCAGTTCGGCGAAAACCAATGATTTCTTAGAATCAACACATTCAAACTCTAAGTCAAACTCCTGGAGAATAACAATCCATTTGGAGTACTTTCCCCCTAGAAATTAGCGTGTAAGGATATCCTACATAGGGTTACAATCAGAAATGACAGTGGTCTTGCGTAATAGGATATAGTGACGGAAACATTGGATAGCTTGAACAGCAGCCAAGGCCAGTTTTTCCACATGCAGTTATTTGGATTCGGTAGTCATGAGACTCTGACTCAAATAATAAATTACATGTTCGTCGTGCGAATCATCCTCTTGGACTAAAACCATGGCAATGGTAGAGTCTGCAATGATGAGGTAGAGGAAATAGTCTCAACTATAATCGGGTGGGAAAAGAAGTGGTGTACGGGTTAGGGAAAAATTCAAAGCTTCGAAGGCTTTGCTGGCAGTTTCATCCCATATGAACTCGAAACCCTTCTTCAATAGTCGATTAAATACTAATGTTAACTCAGCGTAATTGGGGATGAATCGATGCAAAACATTTGCCTTGCCTTGCAAACTTTGGAGCTAGGAAAGTGTATAAGGAGGAGGTAGATTAAGGATAGCCTCAACCTTCAAAGGGTCCACCCTAATTCCGTGAAGTAACACAATAAAACCCAAAATTCGGCCGAATTTCACACAAAAAACACATTTGTGTGGGTTTAAATGGATACGATAATAACGACAGTGAATGAAAATGGCTCGAAGATGGATCGAGTGATCTTGGCGACACATGGAATGGGTCGGTAGATCATTGAGATACAGTTGTACGATGTGCTTGATATTGTGAAAAGAATAAGACATAGCACGTTGAAAAGTCGCTCCAACATTTTTTAAACCGAAAGGCATTTTCTGATAGGCAAATGTACCCCAATGACAGATGAAAGCGGTCTTGTGTTGATCTATGGGAAAAATATTAATCTGATTATAGCCGGAGAAACCATCCATTAAAGAGAAGATTTCTCTCTTGGCGCAATCATCGATGATCTGGTCAACGAAGGGGGTTGGATAATTGTCCTTAGGAAAAGCTTTATTAATATCCCTATAATCGACACATGCATGGATCGTGCCTTGTTTTTTATTGACCAGAACTAGATTGGATACCCAATCGGTTAAAGCCACAGCATAGATAAAACAAGCTTTAAGAAGTTTTTCAACTTCGATCTTGATAGCGATGGCTTTACGAGGGTAGACTAGGCGAAGTCTCTTCCAAACGAGTTTGGCATCTGGGTAAGTCTTAATTTCATGTACAACAATATCAGGATCAATACCCGACATCTCTTCATAGATCCAAGAGAAAATGTCATGAAATTCTTGAAAAATATATTTATAAGTGACGACTTCATCATCGGAACATGCAGCTCCAATGTGAACATTTTCGATGACTCCAGGTTTAATGGATTTGTCAAGAGGAACTGTGGGTGAAATGTTACTCAAGTTCCCTTCATAAATCACATCGTGTGTTGACTAGGGGACCGAAGAAATGACAACAATGGTCGACAGAGTCGAAATCCGTTGGTAACTCTCTATGGTGTGTTGCTCCAGGAAGAGGATGAAACGATGATGTCCATCATCCCATGGGGTGTCTTCCATAGACATAACTGACATGATCATCTCATCCATAGGAAATATGACATGAAATGGATCGGGAGATGAATCCCCAAGAGAGGGAGTAGAAGGGGTTTCTGATTGAATGGCTTGATAAGTGGATTCAACTGGACTTAAAGGCATTTGTTCACCATAGTGAAGATAATCATCGGGATTGGGTACTATCCATGGGTCATAAGATGCAGGGGTTTCACGGACGGAGGTGGAAATCATGTTTATTGAAGCGACCAAAGGAAGTGGAACATTGGGTGGTGGTATTGGGAAGGTTCCCATTAAAGTGGAATCTTTCAGGAGACCCACACTGACATTCTCGTACCCATGAGGTGTCTTTGAGATAAATGGCACGTTTCTAGTACGGGAATCGGAGTTGAAAAAGGCTAGTTGGTCAACCGTAACGAATTTTCCTTGATGTGGGAAACGTAATACAAAGAAAAGGGTTGACACGATGGCATGCATGGAATCAATCCAGCTACGACCAAGTAAGAGATTATAGTTAAGAGTCGCATCAAAGACATTGACCGATTTTCCTTCCAACGTAACAGACAACGAGGGAAGAACACTGTAGGGTTTAAAACCAGAACCATTGAAAGCCTTAAGTGTATTGTGTGATTCGGTGGGGGGGGAGAGAAAATGTCTTTCCAACAAGAAACAAATGTGATGCATGTCGAGGCGCCCTCGTAAATAACAATTCTACAGATGTTCTTGTTCTCGAAAACAACTTGAATCTAAAATGCTAACTGAGGAGGTAGCCTTGGAATGTGATATTCCAAGTCAAAGATTATCAAATTTGTATCTGTGGGATCAATTCCACTGATGGCCTTTAATAGTGCATTCCGTTTAGCGGGAAAACTTTGAAGGACTTCGAGATCTAAAATCGCAGAGGGTGCTTGCACAAGATCTTCTACAATATTGTAGTTTTGGGTAGCACATACATGAGGATTGAAGGAAGACTTTTGAACAATGATGTTTGGAAGAGAGCAGCGAACTGTATTGTGACCTGGTCGTTCAAGATGAAGAGGACCATTGGAAGGTGAAGTTGAAGGACGCGGTTGAACCAACGAAGGTGGTAAATTGTCAACTTTCTCCTTTTAAGGAGAATAATCTTTGGCTAGAGTAGTGATGGAAACATCATTCTTGTTAGAATTACCAGTACACATAAGGACATATGAAGTGGTGTAAGGAGAGGGTTGGTCATGAATGACCAATTGATCCTTCTGTTGAGAAGGGAAAGGTTGTGACAAAATGATAAATGTGGGAGGTTTTCCGGTCCCTTGAATGAATTTAGTGACCTTAGCGCGTCTTGGATAGTCTTTATTGTAGTGATAATCACCACAGATAAGGAAAGGATATCAAGGTTTACACTTATCCTTATCATCAGCAGACTAGGTCTTGGGTTTATTGGATTGCGGATTATTATTTTTATCCTCCTTATTCTTACCCTTTCCTTTTTTATACTTATTTTTGGCAGTAGGGGTGGATTGAATAGAGTTAACCTTAGAAGTTTTGTCGGTGGAAGGAGTAGGAGTCAGAGCACTTTGAACATTAGAAGTAGGAGATTTGGGGTTGGTGTGATTGGTCGACATGTATTTAGAATCAACATGGAAGGTGCCAATCACACCATCAACAACATGAGAAGTTGTTGGGGTTGTTGAGGTAGCGGTGGTAGAAGGGCAAGGAGAATCAGGGAGCAAGTAGTAAAGAGTTCTTGTTTGCGAATAAATGAGATCTAGGTACTGAGCGCGACTAATTTCCTGCTCTTTAATGACAATGCCACCCATGGAAATATCACAGGATATTTCATTCATGAATGATTTAGTGAACCATTCAGTCAATAACTGATCTAGAAGGTCGATTTTGATCAAACGTCGTCTTCGTCTCCACTCATGGATGTGATCAGAAATATGAGTGGTTGAAGATTGCTTAAATGAACTCAAAATCTCGGTTCTTGTCTCATAATGGATGGGAAATTGGTAATGTGTGAGAAAATCCATGGCAAGGGTGTTGAAGTCATTAAATAATCCTTGCGGTAATTCTATGTACCACTTTGTAGCTGAACCCGTGAGATTTTGTTGGAAGAGTCGTAAGCGAATGGAGTCGTCCATCAAAGAGTTGGACTAGCACCAAAGGTGAAAAGTCATGACATGGTTGTTTGGGTCTTCTCCCGGTTTACCGTTGAATTTGGGGATGTTGGACGATAATTTGGTTGGTATGACGGGCCAAAGGGGAGAATGTAAGATAGGATTGTTCAAGATTCTAAACAAGTCGAGTAGATCCAAAGTGGCTAGAAAAGGAACTTGTATATTCACTTGAGGATACTGGTGACTTTGGGGAGGAAGTCTCGTTGGTATACCGGTAGGACCATAAGCAGTCTTCATGTACGTGGAGTGTCCTGATATATTCGGTTGAGGATGTGGAGGCATGTAGCCCATAGGGTTGGGTTGGTTGGGAATGTTCCCTTGAAAAGGGACACTAGACTGAACGTGTGGACCCCAAGTGGAACCCAAAGAACCTGTATATGGCTGGCCCGAGTGAGGGTGTATAAAAGGGTTTCTTTGAGACCGTTTCCCCCCAGATGATTATGGATTTACTTGGGCAAGGAGATTCCAAAGATGGGCTAGTGATATGGATGTGTTATGTCCATAGAGTGGGTTGTAGAGTCCAACCTAATGTTTTCCTCCAAGTAGATGATACCCCCCAACGTTAGATTTCCCTCCAACGGGAATCTAGTAACCAAAAGTGAACAGATGATGGGTGCTTCCAATTGGATTGGAGCCACTAAGGCTAGATCCCCCCAGAAAAGGTGGATAAGACCCTCCGAAGAGGACCTAGGAAGGTGTAGGAACAAAACCGGTAGTAGCATTGTACCTAGGTGGAACAAAAAGTCCAGAAACTACGGATGGAACTTGGGTAGGGGTAACGGTGGAAGGATTCAAAGTGTGATACCCAGGAGGGAGTGATAGGATAGGTCTAGACAAGAGTGGTGTGCCAATGGGAGCTTGGCTAACCACCGCATTCTTGGTAGGAATAGTCATAACGTGTGGGACCATAGTAGAATGGGCCATATGAAGAGAAAAATGCGAGCTAGGACCAACGGACTGTGTGTCTAGAACAATGGTGATATGGTTGGTTGCACTAGAAAAGTGGTTTGGCAACACCATGTAGGTAGCAGACACTTCGGGTATTTGTGATACGACAGGTATATCAGCACCTACCCCTGAGTCATAAAGGTCCTGCACCGTGCGAGGCGAGATTATAAATATGTCGGTAGTCCAAAGAGGATTCCCAACTCTAGGGCCTGAATGGGGTCCGGTCGGTACTTCATAAGTGTCAACAACAATTTATCTAGATGAATTAAGCTAGAGAATACATTTCTCATATTCAGGAGGAATGCGGAAAGCCTTTAGAGAATCAGAAAAAATTCTGAAACTTTCTAAAGAGGCAGAACCTTGGTCTTGTGAGGTTATAGTTTCCTGGACCTCTCTCTATTGAGGAGAGCCCTCTAGTGAATGAGGGGGTAGAGGGAGATAATCCTCCATATTTTCCAGAGGAAGTCCCTGGACCCTACACAAATGGCGTGGAGGGTCGATGTTGGTTGAGCCAAATATTTTGCACAACATATCTATGGCCAACTACGAAAACAAATAGCACTTGCTAATAAAATCTAGGAATCAAACCAAGCAAACAAACCTTCTTATTTTGAAGTCACTAGTTGGTGATGAAATCTGTTAAGAACCAAATATCAATATAGCATAGAAAAAACTCAGAAAAAGTACTCAACGCCTTGAAAAAGAGATAATTTCATATAATAAGCCTCTTTGAGGGGAAAATCTCCTTTTACCCCACTTAAATGTTCAAGTACAAGATGATTCAAAATGAAAATGTCTCCTTGGTATATATAGGAGACTAGGAGGTATAATTACAACTAATGGCCTAAAGCTGACATAAATAAAATAACATTACTAATATA
>SNQJ01S0000739.1:373872-388615 GCA_010110895.2 Picea sitchensis | reverse complement strand
AAATGTCTCCTTGGTATATATAGGAGACTAGGAGGTATAATTACAACTAATGGCCTAAAGCCGACATAAATAAAATAACATTACTAATATAATATGCTCCAATTAAGGGGTAATGAGACAATATTAGGGCTTAACAAAATCCAACGTCGCGAAGTCAAGACAAGAAGGGGTTAGGATAGAGCGGGTGGAAATGTTACATTGATGACCTGCTTAATGGACTTACACCCTGGTGCAAGATCCCACACATAATCATGGGTATACCCTCCAAGGATCCCAAGTGATTATGGCCAACGTTGATTCCAAGTACCATGAAGACTTTCCCCTCCATAGTCACCTCGTGTAAGACCCTAAAAAGATTGGTAGATAAGGCTACCAAGAACAATAGTGATGCCTGGGGAAACAATCGACAATCCGATCCACGCGCAAAGGCAGGGTATTTAGCCCGAAATAAACTTGAGAGGCTTTCACTCATCATTGTGGGTATACCTTCAAGCAACCCCCATAATACATGCAATATCTACACCAAGACCAACAAAGTAGGGTGAGTAACTCTACCAGTTTCAATGTGATCTCAGGTTTGACCCTTGTGTGAGAAGGGATTCCCAAGAAAAAATGTTGCAAATGGATTTGAACACTCCCTATCACAAGATGTTATTTTGTTTTTTGTTCTTTGGAGAGTGTGTTTCGTAGCCTGTCCCAAAGCACTAGCCTAGTTAATGTTGGTGTAAAACATCCCTACAAAATCAAAGTTACTAATTAAATTTTTAAATTATGCAATGTTTTTTAGAGGTTGTTGTTTACTCAAGAGAGAGATGGAGATGAAACCAATGTTGTGAGGGACCTTGACCCAATAATATGCAAATAGATATGAATGATTCAATCTTTCGTTCAATGAATTCTATCTACAATAAGGAGAAGATATCTTTCCGGAAACACGAAAGCTACGAAATATAATTTCTTTTCTTGATTTAACTACAATTCCAAACAATCATAAGTAATGAAATTTATCAATTGGTTCTCTTTCAGTTTTGAATAAAAATATTTTTTTATGAATGATTACTTAAAAATAATGAATGACTTTAATTTTCCTTTCCGGAACCAGATCTGAGGTATACTAAAGAAAGGAAACGTAATCAAAGAAAATAGATATGCTCAACAGAAACCCAAATCAAACTTTCAATGAAGATAAAAACAAAGATGACAAGAAAGTGTTTATCAAATGAAAACAAGCAATAGCTTTGAAATCAACAAGCAATCCAAAAATGTAATACAATCCAAAACTTCACTCAGATGAAAGACTTTTAATCAATCAAGCACCTAGATCTACGATCAGAGATTATATCCTTGTTGATAAAAATCAAGAAGCAAAAACTTACAAAATGATAATGAAGGGTTTGCAATCTTTGAAAACCAATCAAAAGAAAGTTTTAAATTCAGCAATCAATCAAATATTGACCTCAAAAGTTCCCCCTAGGTGATCAAGGAAAAACTGGGCATCAAAAGAAAATCAACACCCAATCCAAAAAAAATTACAGACACCGTCGCAGGCCAACAGTAGGTTACAGTGCGAAAATCACCAGTTTCCGCAGGCTAGCAATGGGTAGGGTGCGGAAAGTTCTCACTAGCCTAAACAATCAGGGTGAGACAATCTAAATTTTTCGCAGGTGACATATAGAGTACAGTGCGGAAACATCTATAAACACAAGAAAATTGGAAAGAGGGTAAAGAAATTTAGGAAACTGTAAGGGCCAGAGAGTCTGGATTGATCCCTTATAGACTCAGAAACTGACACAGAATGAAAAAAGGTAGGCTAAGGAAAATGGACAGAAAAAATCCAAAAATAGGTCCTATCCCCAGTGGAATCGCCAATTTTGTTATTGGATATATTGGTAAATGTGGGCATAAATTGATCTCCCTAGATCCACCTAGATCTAGAACAAAAAAAGACAAGACATGGCGCTTTCCCTAAGATCTAATCATTGAATCTATCATCAAATAAAGGATGAGTAACATACCTTTGAATATCGCTTCCTTATGTTTTTTGTCCCTACTTCGCTCTAGTGCTCTTGTGTTATTGATCCTGCAATGAAACACAAACCAACCAAAGTGAAAGAAATAATAGTATATTCAATGAAGACTTATACATGTGATCAAGGAATCATGTAATAAAATGAGAATGATTTTATGGGAAAGAAACAAGCCACTGTATTATATTAAGAGAAAGTGGAAGATACAACCAAACAACCTTGATGTCGCTAAGTTCCCTTTCGGTGGCCCTTGCTCTTGAAACACACACTTGCTCTAATATTGCATGAAGATGATCCACAATAACTTGATAAGCTGAGATGAAGCTTTCAAGCCTCTGATGTAGAGTACCTCACACAATTCATAGCCTATTGGAACTTAATCATTCCTCACTTTCTCTTTCTTAATGCTTTTGCTTAACCTTTTCCATGAGAGATCCATCATTATATAGGAGGAAGAGAGATGCTTAAAGTGATGATGATGATCACAAAAAATTAGAGAAGCCAGTAGGATCCAAACCATATGAATGCCACCTCATATTCTAGAAGATTCCCTTCTAGAACCTTCGTGAACTTCATTCCTTTTCTTAGTCTTAAAACATCATCGCACCCTGTCTATAGAGAAGCTGCGACAAATCCGTAGGCTATATTAAGGGTAGCCTATGGAAATCAAGCATTTCTACACTGTGTGTTACTCTTAGCCTGCGACGTCCTTATAAAAGCAAGTTTTGTAGAGGAAGAAACTAGTTACTTTTCTCATGAAAAAGATCCTTTTGAGAGCCTGAACACATTCTTGTAGAACATCACCAGGGTGACCAAAATAATGTGTAACACTGAGTAATTCTATCCCAACCGCTAGTCTGTCTGGTGGGTTGTCCCAACTTACCGATGTGTTTCACTTTCAACCATAAAGTGACTCAAATGGGATCATCTTTAAATATGCTTGATACCCATTGTTATAAGTAAAATCCACCAAATGGAAATAATCCTCCCATTAGGATGGTTTATCCATCACATACATTCTTAGCATGTCTTCTACCAGCTGATTCACCCTTTTTGTTTTCACATCTGACTCTGGATGATAAGTTGTGCTAAAATGAAGATTTGTTCCAAATCCCTTAAATAATCCTTTCCAAAAATTTGATGTAAATTTTGGATCTTTGTTAGAAAAAATTGTCTTGGGTTTTCCATGTAATCGAGTTATTTCTCTCATATAAATATCAGCTATATTAGTTTCCTTGTGAGTGATCTTTACTGGAATAAAATGGGAAGATTTAGTGAGCTTATCTACCACTACCATGATAGAATCATGCTCCTTTCTTGTTTTGGGAAACTTGGTGATGAAATCCATTGTTACAACTTCCCATTTCCACTGAGGAATGGGCAATGGCTATAGAAAACCATCTGGGTGTCTATGCTCAGCCTTGAATTTTTGACATTCCAAACATCTGGAAATAAAATCAACAACTTCTTTCTTCATGCCTAGCCAATAATATTGGCTCTTGACATATGCAATATTTTTCTGGTAACCTGGGTGCCCAACATAAGATACATTATGCATTTCTCTCAATATCATATTTTTCAATTCCTGGAAATTTGGCACATAAATTCTTCCCTTGTACATGAGAATTTCATCATTTTCTAGCTCATAGTCTTCAATTTTCTGTGGTAAATTACCTTGTTGAAGTTTTTCCTTTACCTCCATGTATTTCTGATCTGATTTTGCAGCCTCTAAAATTCTATCTTTCAAATCTGATTGTTACATGCCAATGGTTTTAGCATGCATCTCATGCACCCTCTTGTTAATTGCATCAACCACATTGTTCTCTTTACCTTTGATATGCTTTATATCAAAGTCATATTCACTAGGGAATTATAACCACCTGGTTTGCTTGACATTTAGAGTTGGTTGTCAAAATAAATATTTCAGAACACTATGGTCCATCATCAACTCAAATATTTTTCCCATGAGGTAGTGCCTCCACATATTCAAGGCGTGAACAATGGCTTCCAACTCCAAATCATGAGTAGCATAGTGCCTTTCATGCTCCTTCAACTTCCTTGATTCATAGCACACCACATACCCATTCTGACTAAGGACTCCACCAAGACCTTCTTTACATGCATTAGTGCATACAATGAATTCTTCATTTGGATCAACAATCCTTATTATTGGAGAACTTGTTAATAAATGCTTCAAGTGTTGGAAACTCCTTTCAAAATCGGATGTCCACGCAAACTTCACACCCTTCTTATGCAAGGAAGTGATTGGATGTGAACCCTTTGAGAATCCCTCAATAAATCTCCTATATTAACCTGCAAGTCCCATGAATGATATTACCTCAGAGACATTCCTTGGTGTTGGCCATCCTTCAATGGCCGTTATCTTTTCTAGGTCCACTATTATTCCTTCCTCTAAAATGATATGGCCCAAATAGTGAATTTTATTCTGATAGAATGAGCAGTTGTTCAATTTGGAATACAACTAATGCTCCCTCAATACCTATAATACCATCCTCAAGTATTTCTCATGCTCTTCCTTCGACTTAGAATATACAAGAATTTCATCTAAAAAGACAATGGAAAATTTATCTAAGTGTTCTATGAAAATACCATTCATTAAACACATGAAGGTAGTTGGTGCATTTGGTAACCCAAATGGCACCACTGTGAACTCATAATGGCCATACCTTGTTCAGAAGGCAGTATTTTTTATGTCTTCATATTTAATTCTTACCTAATGATAGCCTGACCTGAGATCAATATTGGATAATATTTTTCATATTTCAACCGATCAAAGATGTCATCGATCCTTGGAAAAGGATACTTATTCTTCATAGTTACCTTGTTCAACTTCCTGAGTTCAATGAAAAGTCTCAACGGTCCATCCTTTTTCTTCAGAAATAATACTGGGGCACCTCAAGGTGACACACTCAGGCATATATATCCCTTGTTCAAAATCTCTTCCAATTGCATTTTCAATTCCTTCAGTTCTGGTGTACTCATCCTATAAGGGGTCTTAGATACATGAGTTGCTCCAGGCATCAGGTTGATGGAGAAATCAATATCTCTCTTGTGTGGAAACCCTGGTATTTCCTTAAATACATCTTCAAACTCTTTTAGGACTGCATAATATTCAACATTTGGCACCTTATCTTTAGGTGTCTCTTCCATATGTGCTGCAAATATTTGACACCCCTTCCTGTAACTTTTCTTTAGCTGTAAGGATGAAATTTCTCTAACAGTTATTTCCCTGGGAATTCCTTGTATTGTCCTTAAGTTCCCTTCCTCATCCAAGCAGGTAAATTCCTTATTATAACAGTCTAGGATAGCATTATGTTGGTCCAACCAATCCATACCAATTATGAAATCATAGGAACCTAAAGGTATTATGTTCAAATTCTCTTTGGTGCCCAATCCATTCATGTCCATTGGCAAATACTTAACCATCTCATTAATTTTCCTTTTAGTGCATGTAGCTAGCTACACCAACCAAGTTTTTCCAAGCTTGTTTCTTGGTAATAGAAATATTTCCACTATCTTAGGATCTATATAACTATGACTAGCTCCTGAATCAATTAAAATAGCAATGGGTTGGTTGTTGATCTTACCTTCAACTTCAATCATGTGTGACTGAAACTCATCTTGCTTGTTATCCAGGGTTGCATAGATCCTAGGTACATTTATTCCCATGTCCTCCACTATATTAGATTGTTGTACATTATGAAAATTTCTCACTTTTTCACCTGTACATATGGTCTCCCCCACAACCCCAACATTGAATAGGTGGTTGTCTTGGTCTTTTTCTGAATGTCTTGGTCATTACGGGTTCTTTAGAAGATGGTTGTCCCTGAGAGTTATTTCTGAAGAATGGTGGCTTAGTTCCTTTATTCCTCTATTCCATCTTGATTTTTCTCTTGTCTTCCCAAGATTTTTGGACATTTGGTCTTCCTTTGTCCTGATCATAAAGGAATTTAGCTCGCCTTATGGTCTCCTCCAATTTTTTGAGATCATCATATTGTATCTTGTCACTGATAAATGATTTCATCCCACTCAAATATCTATGAATATTAACTTGGTCATCCTTGATGAAAGAAACATACTTCAGTAGCTCTAAAAACCTCCTTTCATACTCATCTCTGGTCATACTCCCAATATTGAGATCAAATAAGTCCGTCATTTTCTTATCATAGTATCTCTTAGTCAAGTACTTCTTTTGAAAATACCTCTTGAATTCCCTCCAAGTAACCATCTTCTCATCAATGTGTTGCACCTGTAAAAATTTGTCCCACCACATTGATGCTTTTCCCTTGAGTTGATAGATGGAAATTATTCCTTCCTCTTGTGAAGAGTAATTATGTATTTGAAAATAGTTCCTCGTGCCTAGAATCCAAGTCTCTGCATCCTCATCCTTCTTTTTCTCACCATCAAATGTAGGGGGCTTGATTTTGTTCATTTTCCCTTGTACCTCATCCACCCCAGATCTCTTCTTATGTCTCCTGACAGGAGATGGACTTGAACTATTTTTTCATCTCCTAAATGAATTCTTTGGGGAGTGATGGTGGTATATGCTAACAATTATGGTTCTTCTCCTCTTATCATGAGACCTGTGACTCCCTGATATGCTTGACTCAGTCTCCTTATCCATCTTCTTCTCTATTATGTCCAATCTTTGCATTAACTTGATGTTGAATCCCTCATGTTTCTCCTTGGATTTCATAAGCATCTTATTATCATATTTATAACTCTGGACATCCTTTTGCAAAAATTTTATGGTCTCTACCAAGTTCATGATTTCTTCCTTGCCTTCTCCATGTCCATTTGAAATTGTACCCCCATTACCCATATCGACATACATGCCTCTGACCTCATATTCATGGTTGTAATCCCCCTGTGCATATTCCATGATTTTGAGATATGTTTTTATCATGTTCTGATCTAAATGTTGCTAACTATGCAAAATTTGCAACCAACACAATTTGTTAGACTAAATAATTTAACAAATTCATGAATTGTGTATAATTTTGTTCCAAATATGTATCGGAATTATTTCTTCTAGTTTCTTGTGAAATTAACTACTCGAATCAAATTTCTAGGTGGATATTTAGAATCCTCTCTCCAATACCTTTCCAATGACTGCTCTCTTTCTCAATTCTGATTCTTGAGCAAAAAGTTATGGTCATTTGAAAATTGCTCATTAATTCCTTTTTTTCACACTTAAACTAGGTGCAAATCTGAGTTGTAATTATGCATTTTATTTTTTTTGCACCTACTCCATTGGAGTTTTGGAATGATCCCAATTTTTTTCCTTCATTATCAAATTATGGAAATTCATGCCAATTTTCAGCCCCTTCTAAGCTCCAAGTTGCTAGATAAACAGGGTATTGAAGTTTCAACCCATTTAAGATTTTTGGCCCTGAATGCTACAGGTGCCTTCTATGCTTTCTTGTACATTTTATCTGCCCAAATTTATATTTTGATTCTTTGGTTGTATTCTATGGATCAACAAATTTCCATAGACTACTCATATGCCTCAATCTTATTCCAAAGCAGAAAGTTATGGCCCTCAAAAGTTAACTCGATCTTAAAATTTACCCTCCACTGTTTGACCTGTAACTTCCTCCTAAAAGCTCCATTTGACTAATGGTTTACACCATTAGAAATATCTCTCTGAGATATTTCATTTGATTTGTGAATATAGAGTGTGCCTTGGTACATTATGTTCTCATGGTTTTTGAGTAGCTAAAAACGTTGTTTAGTGCCTCAAAAATGTGTTGCAAAAAGATCACCTTCAAACAATATAAAATGTCACAGAAAATCACTAGTTTTTTGTTGTTGTAGACCATCCAAACAACTTCACACACACCAATTTGAAAACATACTCCCATATTTATCATGCACAACAACTCCATAAGATAGCACATGCACTACACAACTATAACTAGTGTGGACCACTTCTCTGTCACACTAATATCTAGTGTGCACTACTTTTGTGTCGTGCGCCAATATTTACTACACACAATTTTTGTTTCATGCACTAATACCTACTGTGCGCAACCTTTGTGTCACATGATAATATTCCACGCACATTGAAGTACTCCCCGCACACCATTAATTAATCATTTGCACGACGTGAATATTTAACATGCTCACACTACACACCAATATTGTGCGCGCACCAACAAATTCCCTTTGTGCTCTGCCAATACTCAGTGCGCACACCACACACACCAATATTATGCATGTGCCACCCAATACACACCGCACAGTGCTAAACTTTAGTGTGCACATCCGCACACTATTATTTTTCCGAGATTCACCAACTTTACTCTACGTAGCACCAAATTTAAGTGCGCACACCCGTGCACCATAATTGTTTTCACAAATTACTAGCTCTGCATTACAAAGCGCCAATTTTAAGTGTGCACACACATGCACCCTTATTTTCCATGCATTACCAAATCTGCACTGCACAATGCCAAATTTAAGTGCATACACCCATGCACCCTTATTTTTTGTGCATTACTAAATCTGCATTGTGCATCACAAAATTTAAATACGAACACCCATGCACCATTATTTTTTGTGCATTACCAACTCTGCACCACGCGGCGCCAAATTTAAGTGTGCGCACCAGAGCACCATTATTTTTCAGGACTTATCATCTCTACACTGTGCAATGCCCAATTTGAGTGTACACACCTGCAAACCATTATTTTCCACACATCACAAGCTTTGCACTGTGCATCATTGATTTTTTTTTAGTGCACACACATGTGCATCTTTATTTTTTTGCACATCAATATTCATGAATTATATTGTAGAAATTGGGGCTTTTGACAAATTTTCGCCCAATTTCCACCACGAACATTTTGCAACCATGAATTTTTTTCAATTTAACTCCATTAAACACAAATTCAACCTCTACAACTATAAATCGTTGCTAATTGACAATCCCAGTACATGTTTTTCCAAATTCATTCACAGATTGGAATTTTATTCAACCAATCTCGCTCAATCTGTCATGGCTTCCTTGTAACTTCTAATTCGACCAATTCTGGGTCTAAATTTTCTAGGACATATATTAAAATTAAGGAGATCTGATCACTTGGAAAAATTTCCCAAATTTCCACGAATTTAACAACAGAAATTGGGGATTTTCCAAATTCCACTCAATTGCTTCTGATTTTCACCCTGGACGCGTTGTAACTTGAAATTTGGGCACACCGTAATCAATTCTATGTGAAATTTTGCTTCAACATTATGCTAACTCAGCCCACCTAGGCTCAGTGTTGAAAAATGGGCTGTGATATCACATTTTAGCATCCCAAGCAACCAACTGGGCTATTCCAACCAAAAATTCGATCTTTGACACCAAATTAAAACACACAAATACTCTTCAAATACATAGATTCATACAGAATAATAATTGAAATACACATGCCTCATACACAGGAAAAACCCATAAAAAAAGTGCATAAATAATAATGCAACACATAATTTAACACACAATTGACACTTATCATTGATAAAAAGATCACCAACTGCGTGTAGACCTTCCATGTTCCTCCCAGCCTTAGACCACACTACTCATAACTCTCAGCAGTGGGTCACCCCCGATATGGGACTAAACTCCACCCGACTAAATGAATTCCTAACCAAGATGATGTACCTCAGACAATAGGAAAAAGAAGTCACGGGTGCCAACTCGAACTAATAGCCTACAGTCCCTCATTCCCCACATGCATGTCCCACCGCAGGAAGTGTGCCCCTTCTCTACTCAACAGTCCCTCGACTACCTCACTTCCTTTCTGGGGATTCAACAACAAGTCAGACAGGAAGTCTCAGAGTCCTGTAGTTGCAGTTTGGCACCTTTGGGAAATAAATTCCCAGCAATTCTCTCACCTAGAGAGAATTGTTCAATGGCCTCACAACCAAACTCTTCATTATCCCACAAGCCTAACAACTCGCCTCTTCAATATTCCATGGTCCTCATAACTTGCTTCTTCAGTCCAACTCCTAAAATAACCAAGTTATAGGTACAGGTACTATGATAGAAGGGTATGGATGACCACTGAGTGATTGAGTGTAAGAATCATGAGGGAATGATGGAAAATAAACTAAGTCCAAACTACATGTATGCATGTTCTCAACTTGACACTTGTCATGTTGAGAACTACCTTGGCCTACTTGTCCCCATCCTTAGAACTTAGGATAAAATAATTATCCATGCTTTATACTTTAAGAAATATTAATATAATATTCATTTGGGTTTAAGCCCCACCTTAATGTATTCCCTTATATCAAATTTTATTCCCCCTTTCCATAACTAGTGGAGTTTATACCCCCATACTCTTTTACATGGTTGGTCTTCCACATTGAGGTGTTTTTCATTAATATTTGTGTGTGATTTACATTAATAACACAAACATATTGTTCTTTTGTATCCAAGCTCACCAATCTCACAAAAATCAACATATACACAAAGGCTCTCTGGCCTCAAGATCATGCACTCAAGTTGATGTGTGCAGTATCCTAGGATTTGCACACTTCTTCTTTTAGTACACAACACATGTGTGCTCTATACTATGGAATGTGCACACCAAACTAATTCCAAGGCTTAATATAAACAACTCGCTAGCTTATATAGATATGTATATGTACATTAATATTTACATTTATAGATGGGGTTTGTCCTAGGGGTATTACATTAACAATGGCTCAAATATTTATGGAAAATATCTTCAAAATCCATGTCATGCCTCATTTTATTGTCTCCAACCGTGATCAAAATTTCATCAACATTTTTTGGAAATAATTGTTCCAACTCCAAGGAACCCAATTGCATCTTAGCACCACCTATCATCCACAGAATGATGGAAAAATTGAAGCTATCAACAAGTGTTTAGAAACATGTTTGCGGTGTTTTTCATCCGACCAACAAACTTAGTGGGATCAATGTTTACCCCTCACTGAATGGTGGTACAACACATCTTACCATACTACCACTCACATGACCCCCTTTGAAGTGGTCTATGGGAAAAAACCACCACCAGTTCTCTCATGCATTCATGATTCCTCTAAGGTTCAATAGGTTGACAACACTCTTATAGTCTGCACGGCCATTCTCTGTACCCTCAAAGAAAATTTGGTCATGTCTTAAAATTGCATGAAGCAACAAGAAGATCAGGGACGTTCAAAGCACCAATTTGTTGAAGGGGTCGAAGTGTTTCTTCATCTACAACCTTATAAAAAAAATTCACTCAAAGATAAACATTGTCAGAAACTCACCCCCATATTTTATGGTCCTTATATAATTCTCAAGCAAGTGTGGCCCATGGCCTACCAGTTGGATCTTCCCAATCATTCTAAGATCCATGATATCTTTCATGTCTCATGCTTAAAGAAAGTGATTGGAAATAAGTTCCAGACTTAAACCAGTCTCCCTAAGTTGGATGAAGAAGGACCCATTTAGTTGCAACAACAATCCATCTTGGACCAACAAGAGTGTCACCTCTATCAGCGCACCATTAAGGAAGTCTTATTTTAATGGAAGGATATACCACCAGAAGATGCCACTTGGGAGTCGACTACCATTCTACACAAATTTCTCCATCTCAAGCGTTGAGGATAAGGTTTTTTTTCAAGGAGGAGGGCATGTTTGCGACCTAACATACCTAGCCCCTCATGTAGGTAGAATAATATGTTTTCTATGTTATAAAGGAAAACATTAGTAAATAAGGCCTTTATAATAATGTGAACAAGTCAATGTAAGAAGACTTAATAGAAGCTTCCACTTCTAGAAAGATCTTCCTCTAGAATGTTATTTGGAAGATAGAATTAGTATAAATAGAAGTAGAAGGCATGGGGAAGTCTTGTCTTCAGAATTATTGTAATAGAGATCTTATTTGTTGGAGGTTTCCCCGTCAAAGAGGCAAGTGAGCTTCACTTTCTATCAATAAAGGTATTGTTTTTGGTGTTGTGGACCATGGTTCTTTATATTTTTTTGTTACACTGGTATTTGCTACAATATTTTTGTATGCTTATTATAATACATTTGGTACCTAACAAAAGAATCATGATAACCCTTATGCATATGATAGATCAAATATCTATATTATGTTAAATGATGATGATGGAGGTTAACTTCCACTTAGACCAAGATTGGTCTATCGAACCTTAAGAAAGGTAAGTGATTACTTGGATTTATTTAGAATGTTACTTTGATGCTCAAAAAGAATTAGGAGAAGCATTCCAAGATCACTATAGTTTTGATGACTTAGAAGGTTAGAAATGTTGGTGTTGGCACGCAGTGGGCAGACCCAGGGTTCAACATTAATTCACCAACAAAATCCTTAGATATCGGCGCTTTCAGCGTCACCTGCAAGCATGTGAAGTCTCACCCAAGGTATCTATGAGAACTGCAAGAACCAAGCTTCTACAATGATGAAGGGATGGGAGGCAGTCCTCATAACCATTATGCTTAGCATTAGTTCATTATGCCTTATATCATGTGCGCGTAAACATAATAACATGTAACCTATTTAGAATAACACACATACATCATATGTGCACAATAAACAGTACAAAAGACACATCATGACATAGGGACAACATATTTAATGTGGTTTACCCAAGATGAGCTATGTCCACAATGGTCGGATTCTTATTATATTATTTAAAAGCATTCATTACAAAATATGTGCACTACACTCATACATCATTCCCTTGACGTTCTCCTATCCCTCTATTTGTCTTTTTTTATATTCACTCTTATATACTCACATTCATTGCATAATTTCCCTCTTACATTACATTACATATTTAGTTCTACAATTTTTTTCTCTCTCTACTCTCTATACCAAAACCCTTACATATTTATACAATTACAATAGGGCTTAGCCCTTGTTAATGGACCCAAAATGCCTAACTTATTCAATGTTCTTCCTTCCTTTGCACACGTGCTGGTCCTGAAAGTGCGTCAACTGACTTTCCTTCTTCTATGCACATTGCACAACTCCCAAAACTGGTCCCAAAATCTTGTCCCAACAGTTGGTATTGTGACAGATATTTTGAAACTGGTACCTAATATGGGTATACGCAGGACACTCTAGGAGAAAGTGCTTTTCATCTTCAACCCTCTAGGTGTCACAAAGGTGACAGATTATTTTATACCATGTTTTTTTGGGAAATGTCAAAAATCTAGTTTCACTATGTAGCTCATGAGAATAAGTTTTATTTTAGAAATATTGATTATCTTCTTGACACTAGTCAAAATAGAGAGATACTTTTGATATTCAAGATTAGGGTTAACCACCTCCATATTATCTTAATTTTCATTTGTCCTCTAATTCTTTATCACACCAAATTTTCTCCTTAAATTTATCTTAAATAATGTTATTAATATCATTGATAGTCTTTAGAATAACTCTGTCCTTTATTCCCTAATGATTTAGCCAAGACTTGGCATCATTATGCCATCCCCTCTTGAGCTACATGTGATTTTGGCTAGAGTCTGAAGAAATTTTGGGGAGCCTCATGTAATCCATGTTGTCTATCTTATTCTTGTATATTAAGTACTTAATCATGGTTGCGCTCTCAATGGGGGAAATGATCGCTTCTATTAGGAGGATATGATAAGGTGTATTTCCTTTAATTTTGAGATTATAAGTGACAATATTCTTTTGGATCTGCTCTATATTTCTACAGTATTCTCAAGACATATTGCATCCCCAAAATTCACATCCATATAGGATAAAATGAGTGACAAGAGTTTCAAACATGATCTTTTTCTTATTCCATAGCCAAAGGTCCATTAATTTACAATTATTTTCCAGCCCATGATAAGCGTTTCACCCTTCATTTATCATTTTCTCAATGTTTTAGTTCCAATTGAGCTTGTGATGAATATCGATTCCAAGATACTTGTATGAAGTCACTTCCTCCAAGATACTATTGTCATATACGAAACTATCATAGGTGATCTTTTGGGATTTAATTATCATAACCTTCATTTTGTGAGTGTTCGCAGTCATTCTTGTACTAGAGAATAAGTCCTTGAGGATTCTAAGATGCTTACTGAGTTCATAGGGATTCCTTGCCATAAGAATAATATCATCAACATAGAGAAGATAGATGAGGACTATACTAGCAAGATTTGATCTAGCACAACTTACAACTTCCAAACATTCTTCTAACTTATAAATATATATGCCAAAAAAAATAAAAAATAAAGAAAAGAAAAATAAAATATTTATTATTAATAATATTATAATTATATATATATTATTAATATTTTAAAATTTATATTAATCTAAAAATAATAATATTTTTTAATTAAAAATATATATTTATTTTAATGCCTAAAAAAATATCTTCATTATTTTATAATTGACTAAACAAAACATTTCCATTTTGTATGTGTTTCATAAAAGAGAAGATAATTTTCATTTAAAATTGGCATTTAAGTGGAGGTGATGATAGCTTCCTTGTTTCATACCATGGGGGCCATGGTTGGAAGGGCCAATATAGTGGAATGTTTGTATGTGACCCACATATATTATATTACTTTACTTCACGTTGTTTAAGTTTACGATATTTACGTCGAAAGGCGTACACCTATTGATAATGGGCAGATTTAATAGGGGTTTAGTGCTTAATAAGTTTTCTATGGACAAGATTAAATATGGCTGGAATATTCTTAGTAGTCACACAAAATA
>SNQJ01S0000739.1:340223-352733 GCA_010110895.2 Picea sitchensis | reverse complement strand
CAAATCCCTCCAAGTTATAAACTATTTTAGATCTTAATTTTGGATCAAACCTTCCAAGAGGAAAGCTTATTTTAGATCTTAATTTTGGATCAATTTTTTTTAAGGTGTAAACTTATTTTAAATTATAAAACTTGAGGAAATGCTTACACTTCCAAGGATTTGATCCCTTACAAGGCATGATAGATGGAAAGTTAAGATTCTCAAAGCATAATAGATGGAAAGTTAAGATTCTCAAAGCATAATAGATTCAAAATTAATATGGATCTATGTTGATTATTAACAATTTATGTTAAATTCCAAAACATGATTGATGTACTTTAAAGGATCAAAATAATTAACTTTTCATTTTCACAATGGAAGTTGTGAAATATTTCTAGAATTATGTTAAGATATTAATTCTTCAATAATTTTTTTAGTGATATTCTAGGTGGATATGATGATATATAGGTTAAGGGGATGCCTAACTCTTAATTTGGTTTCCTTAGATCTGTTAGTTATATTTTCCATGAAAGTAGGGAAGTTTCTTGTTGGTGTGTTAAAGATTTTCTGGCACTGGCTTCCAACTCCCTCTGGCGCGTCTTGACAAAAGATGGAATTTGGCACTTAGTTATAAAAAATAAATACCTCCCCCATTGTTCAATGGCCACATGGTTCAGGACTGCTACAAGAACAGTGAGATTGACCTTACAAATATGGAGGAATTGTTAATATTATGGTAGTTGCGGGAGGTATTTACCTCCACGTGTGAACCTGACGAGAATAGAAGACTCCAGAAAGCAAGAGAAAACCCTAATGAGTTGGATAATAACCCTAGAAGTCTTGTCAGCTCAAGAAGATAATTTATATTAGGTTATTGGCCTCCAAGAGAAGAAGTCGGCCAAAAATAATATTAATATACTAAACATACACATATCCAAAAGAATAAGTCGGCCCTAGCAAATCTGGCAGAACCAGTATAAATACAGGGTGTCAGTTCTCATTTGACAACATCTTAGAATTGCAGTTCCCAGTTTGGTGTGCACTACAGCTTCAGTTTGGTGCGCACATGTGGAGGAGAACTGCAGGTGCAGCTGCAACAACAGCTAGTTTTCAGTATTGGCTTGGACTATCTCTTGGCTAGGGGTTGGACTATCTGATAAGCTATTGTTGGTGCGCCATCCTTGGAGGAAGATGCGCTACACCTTGTTTGGCTATCTAGCCTAGGGTTTGCTTCCGGAGTAATTCTCAGTCAAGGTTAAGGTGCTCGGAGGGTGGCTTCAGCCTATGGTTGGGTGACGAGGGTATCGTCAATGGTAAAATGAACACACCATTGTTACACATGATTTTGGTCACTCTGGTGATGTCTTAACAATGGTGTATTCAGGCTCCCAACAAGGACTTTTTGCCTGAGAAGAGTGGCCCTTGTCTCCTTCCAAAAACATGTTTTTTAAAGTGAGTTTGTAGGCTGCCTATGGCCTAGAGTGCAAGAATCCCTCATTCTCGCAGGCCACCTTCACTTAGGGTGCAAACTTCTCGCAGTTTGCTCCATACATAGGGTGCGAATTAAGCAAGTGTGTGTGTTGGAACCAAGGGTCACTAAAAGGAAGCTTGCGACATCAAGGCGATCATGTTGTATATTCTACTTTCAATTAATATGATACAGCGGCATGTCCCTTTCCCATAAAGTCACTCTTAATTTATTGTGTAATTCCTTGATCATATGCATAAGTTGACGTTGAATACATTTTTCTATCTTCACTTTGGTTGGTTTGTGTTGTCTTGGACTTGACCTCACGAGAGCACCGGAGCGAAGTGGGAGCAACAAAGACCTAAGGAAGCGATATAAAGGTATGTCACTTATTCCTCCCTATTAGCAGATTCAATGATTACAACTTAGGGAAAGAGTCGTGTCCTGTCCTATTTTTTTCTAGATCCAGGTGGATCTAGGGAGATCTGTTAGTGTCCGCACCTACCCATTAGTTCGATAACAAAATTGGCGACCATACTGGGGAAGTAACCCATTTTTTTTGTGGTTTTTGGTGTTTTTCCTTGGCCGTTTTCTCTTACCTTACCATTTTTCATTTCTATCAATCTCTGAGTCTTGAGGAGACCCTGACAGATTCTCTGGGTCCAGAAATTCCTTCAAATTTTTTATCTTTTTCCAAATTTTTCTTTGTTTCAGGTATTCTCGCACTGAACTCTTCTGTAGCCTGCGAGAACCCCTAGAGTTTGCATCCTTATTTTCAATCCAGTGCAAACCTCTCACACTCTGCATGTGACCAACCTACGAGAATGCTCCATTATCGCATTGTACACCACTACATACCTGCGAACCGATTTTGCAAAATTTTGGGATTAAGGTTTCTTGTATGCTCAGATGCCCAGATTTGTATGTGTGTCTGAAAAGAACTTCTTGGGCCACTGATTGATTGTTTCTTGACTTCGTATTTTGTGAATGATTATTCTTTGGAAATCGAAATCTCTTCTTGTTCATTTTTTCTCAACTGTTATCTCTTGACCTTTTCTTAACAAGGATATAATCTCTGGTCGTGAAATCTGAGTGCTTGTTTGGTTGGGAGCCAGTGATCGGTTTAAAAGTTGGGATTAATTGTCTTTCTCAATTTCTCATTACTTGGAAAAGTTGCCCTCATGCATTTGAAAAGACTAGTCTTGTCTGCTTCTTATTTTTGTCTTCATTGAAATATTGGCTTGGGTTTTGTTGTATATTGCTTTTCATTAGTTGTTGTTTTTTCTTAGTTCCACCACTGTTGTGTGGTTTCTATTGAAAATTAAAAAACATTTTTCTTTTTAAAGCAATTTTTTATTTTGAAAATATTGGCATTCAATTGTTGAAATAGAATGAATAGAGAATTGGCATTGGTCATGATTAGTTGATATTGCATTTCAAAGAAGATCGTATATCATAGTTCAAGTTGTTCTAGAAAACTCCTCTTTCCCTCCTGTAAATAGGATTCATCGAACAGAAAATTGGCATCTTTCATTCCTATCTATGCATTGATGGGTCAGAGTCTCACAGAACATCGGTCTCATTTCTGTCTCCTTTGAGTAACAACAGCCTTTAATAATATTGCGCAATTTTTAAAATTTAACTAGTAACTCTGTTCTAGGACTCTATTACACCAACATTAGCTAGGCTAGAGCTTTGGAATAGGCAGAGAGATACACTCTCCAAAGCACAAAACACACAATAGCAGCTTGTGGTAAGGAGTGTCAAATTCCATTTGCAACATTTTGTCCTGGGAAGCCCTTCTCACACAAGGGTCAAATCTGAGGTCGCATTGATGTTGACAGAGTTACTCACCCTGCTTTGTTGATATCGGTGTAGAGATTGCACGTATTATGGGGGTCACTTGAAGGTATACCCACAATGATGAGTGGAAGCCTCTCAAGATGATTTTGGGCTAGATACCCTGCCCTTGCATGTGGATCGGACTGTCGACTGTCCCCCCAGGATTTATTTTTGTTGGTGGTAACCTTATTGGCCTATCTTCTTAGGGTCTTACACAAGGTGACTGTGAAGGGGAAAGTCTCCATGATACCTGGAATCGACGTTGGCCAAACTCACTCGGGCTCCTTGGAGGGTATACCCACGATTATGTGTGGGAGCTTGCACCAGGGTGTAAGTCTGTTAAGCAGGTCATCAACATAAATTTTCCACCCTAGCCCAACCCCTTCTCATCTCGTTGTTGCGACATTGGATTTCATCACCAACTAGTGACTTCGGAATTAGAAGGTCTTGTTTGCTTGGTTTTGCTTCCTATATTTTTACTAGCGCATGTTGTTTGTTTACCCAAGTTGACCATAGAATTTTCTTCGTAAGTTTTCAACTCGATCACAATTGACCTTCCACGTCGTTCGCGTAGAATGCAAGGCTTACCCCCAGAAAATCTGGAAGGTTCTCAACCCTTGCCTACCAACTCACCGGAGGGCTCTCCTCAATAGAGTGAAGTCCAAGATGTTACCACTCCACAAGTGGAAAGAACTGACTCTCTAGAATGGTTCCAAATTACCAATTCTCGAGAAGAATTTCGACTTCATTCCAACTCTAAGAGACGTATTATGTGAGTGAATTCTTCCAGAGACTTGGTTGTTCTATCTTCTGGATCATCGACTGGACCTTTCCCAGGACCTGAGGGTCAAGACCTTTTTTGGGCTACTGGCGTTTTTAGATGGGATCTTTTGGGCTCAGGAGCAGGCGTTGATATCACTGTCTCACTTGCGCTACCTGAAATATCTGATCCAGACACATTACCTTTTACTACTGCTTATTATTTTCTTGGTACAGAAGCTCCACGAGCTGACCACATCTTGACTCTCCCTTTACAAATGGTCCATTACACAGATACTATGAGTCTTCACACCAGGATTACCGTGGCTAGCCAACACCCTATTGGCACATCACTTTCGCCCAGAGTCACCCCGACACTTCCACCTAGATAACGTGCGTTGAATGCCTCTATTCCCGTTCCTATGCAAAGCACATCTATAACTCCTGGTGGTCCCACTCCTTCTGGACACTCTCCTCTCTGTTTCATTCTGACACTTTCTCCTCCCCCTTTCATAGGACCTTTTCCATCCTCTATCGGAGGCACTGATCCTAGTGGCACCATTCCATCGTTCACACCAAATTACCAGATTCTTGTTGGTGGAAAATTTCACCAAGGAGGTCCAAATCAACCCCCCCTTGCCGGGAAAATCCTAATTGGAACACAAATCTCGATTGGAACAGAACCCCCTCTTGGAGGACAACCCCCACCGATCCCACCCTATGGACAAAACATACCTCTATCCTTGGCCCAGTATTGGAACCATCTGATCCAACATAATCCTCAATCGACTAGGGGGAAACAACTTCCAGCTAGCTCTATCATACCCCCTGGTATAGGCCAACCCTATCCAGTTACGTCTAATCCTATTTGGGGCTCAACTGCTCAACCCCACGCCCCCATTCAAGGGTTCAACCCTATGAGTTACTTGCCTCCACAACAACCACCGAATCTTCTCAGATCCTCGCATTATATGCAGACTGCTTATGGTCCCACTGGTTTGCCGACGGGACTCCCTCCCCAAAGTCACCAGTACCCGCATTTGAATAGACAGTTACCTTTCTTAGCCACCCTAGACCTCCCGGATCTGTCGAGGATTTTAAATGATCTGATCCGTCACTCTCCCCAATGGCCCGCTATACCGGCCAAACTACCATATGACATCCCTAAATTCGATGGCAAAGCGAGAGAGGACCTGAACAATCACATAATGACTTTTCACCTTTGGTGCTCATCCAACCCTTTGATCGATGACTCTATTCATTTACTCCTTTTTCAAAGAACTCTCATGGGTTTTACCGTAAAGTGGTATATAGAATTACCACGAGGTTTCTTCGCCGACTTCAACACCCTCGCTATGGCTTTCCTCACCCACTACCAGTTACTGATCCGCTATGAAACAAGGACAGAGATTTTTAGTTCTTTCAAACAAACCAAAGCCACTCATATCTCCGATCACATTCATGAATGGCAACGGAGACGACATCTCATCAAACTGGAACTTCCCGATCAATTGCTGGCAGAATGGTTCATGAAATCATTTGTGAATGACATCGGTCATGACATCTCCATGGGTGGAGTTGTCACAGAAGAATAGCCCATTAGTCATGATCAATACCTTGACCTCGTTTACTCACAAATAGGTACTCTTTACGACTTACTCCCTGATGATCCTCGTCCTTCTACTTCTGCCACTTCAACTACTCTTGATGCTTCTCATGCGGCCGACAATGTGATTGGCACTTTCCATGCCCAACTGCATTCCATCCAAACCTCCAACAACAACCCCAAACCCATTTCTTCTAATGTTCAAAATGCTCCATCTCCTACCCCTCCCACCGGCAAGACTTCTTAGGTAAATGTTGTTCAATCTACCCCCGCCGGTAAAAACAAATCCAGAAAGGGAAAGGGTAAGAATAAGAAGGACAAAAATAATTCGCAAGTAGAGAGAACCAAAAGACCACCTGTTGACGATAGGGATAAGCGCAAACCACGATACCCTTGTCTTATCTGTGGTGATGATCACTACACTAAGGATTGTCCATGACGAGCCGAGGTTACTAAGTTCCTTCAAGGGACCACAAAACCACCCACTTCGGTCGTATTGTCACAACCCTTCCCTTCTCAACAACAGGCCCAATTGGTCATTCAGGACAAACCCTCCCCCTCCAATACATCCTATGTCATAATGTGTACAGGAGATTCAAAGAAAAACGGCATCACATTTACCACTCGAGACAAAGATTATTCCTCCTCTAAAGAGAAGGTTGATGCTATACCTCCTTCATTGATCCAACCATCTCCCACGACTCCACCTACGAACGGTCCTCTTCATCTCGAACGACCAAGCCTCGACACAGTTCGTCGCCCTCCTTTAAAGGGCGTTGTTCGGAAATCGGCTTTCAATCCTCATGCCCGTGCTGCCCAGAACTACAGTATTGTTGAAGATCTGGCCCAAGCACCATCCGCGATGTCAGCCCTCGAAGTCCTTCAAAGTTGTCCTATACAACATAAGGCATTGTTGAAAGCTATCGGTGGAATTGACCCTAGGGATACGGATTTAATAATTTTTGACTTGGAAGATCACATTCCAAGGTTACCCCCTCAACTCACATTCCAAATACAAGTTATTGTCTCCGACAAAAAAATTTGTAGAACTGTTATCAACGAGGGTGCCTTTATGTGTGTCATGTCTATTACATGCTGGAAAGCCATCGACTCTCCTCCTTTGAATGAATCCCACAACACACTCAAAGCCTTTAATGGCTCTGGTTTTGAGCCTTACGGTGTCCTCCCTTCGTTGCCAATTACGTTAGAAGGAAAAACGGTCCAAGTTGAAGTGGAAGTCTTTGACGCTCCTCTCGATTACAACCTTCTACTCGGTCGTAGCTAGATTGATTCCATGCGCACAGTTGTGTCGACTCTTTTTCGTGTTGTATGTTTCCCACATCAAGGAAAAGTAATTACCGTCAACCAATTAGCCTTATTTAACTCGGATGCGCGTACTGGAAATGTACCATTCATCGCCAACCCCCCCCGGATATGAGAACATCAATGTGGGTCTTCTTAAAGACTCCTCATTAATGGGTACCTTCCCCATCCCACCACCCAATGTTCCACATCCGTTTGTCGCTTCAATCAACATGATCTCCACCTCTATTCACCGAACCCATGCGTCTCACGACCCATGGATGGTACCCAATCCAGGCGATCATCTTTGTTACGGCAACGAAATGTTGTTGAGCCCGGTCGAATCCGCCTATCAGGCCATTCAATCGACAACTCCTTCTACGCCCTCTCTTGGTGATTTATCTCCAGATCCGTTCCGCGTCATTTTTCCCATGAAAGAAATGATTATGTTTGTCATGGAAGACACCCCATGGGACGATGGACATCATCATTCCATCCTCTTCCTGGAACACCACACCATTGAGAGCTACCAATGGATCTCGACCCCGTCGACCATTGTCGTCATTTCCACCGTTCCAGAGTCTGCACACGATGTGTTTTTCGAAGGGAACTTAAGTAATATCTCACCCACCATTCCCCTCAACATATCCATAAAACCTAGAATTGTCGAAATTGTGCATATCGGAGCTTCATGTTCCCCTGACGAAATCGTCACCTACAAGTCACTTTTCAAATAATTTCATGACATCTTCGCCTAGAGCTATGAAGAAATGTCGAGTATTTACCCCGAAATTGTGATACATGAGATCAAGACATACCCAGATGCTAAACCCGTCCGGCAACGCCTTCGTCCGGTCCACCCACATAAAGCAGCTGCTATCAATCTTGAAGTCGAGAAACTTCTCAAAGCTAGCTTTATTTACCCAGTGGCTCTCACTGACTGGGTTTCCAATCTTGTCCCAATCGACAAGAAACAAGGCACAATCCGCGTGTGCGTTGACTATAGGGATATTAACAAAGCATGTCCTAAAGACAACTTTCCTACCCCCTTCGTCGACCAGATTGTCGACGATTGTGCTGGAAGTGAAATCTTCTCTCTGATGGATGGCTTCTTCGGATATAATCAAATCAATATTGTTCCTGAGGACCAACACAAAACCGCTTTTATTTGTCCTTGGGGCACTTTTTCCTATCAGAAACTTCCTTTCAGTCTAAAAAAACGTTGGCGCAACTTTCCAGTGTGCTATGTCTTATGCCTTCCATGATATCAAGCACATCGTGCAGCCATATCTTGATGACTTACCTTCTCATTCCATGCACCAGGTTGATCATCCAATACACCTCCGAGCCATTTTCCTCCGATGTCAGTTTTACCATATACGCTTGAATCCTCACAAATGCATTTTCTGCATAGAATCCAACCGACTTCTAGCTATATTGTTTCACGTCAAGGGATCAGGGTAGATCCTTTGAAGGTTGAGGCGATCCTCAATCTCCCTCCTCCTTCCTCACTTCGCTAGTTACAAAGTTTGCAAGGGAAAGAAAACTTTATTCGTCATTTCATCCCGAACTATGCCGAGCTAACTCTTGGATTTATACGACTATTCAAAAAGGTGTCTGAGTTTGTATGGGATACCATCGCCAACAAATCCTTCGAAGCTTTGAAACTGTCCCTGAAAGGTACTCCGCTCCTCTTCCCACTGGATTACAATCGTGATTATTTCCTCTACCTCGCAGCCTCGGATTACACCATCACAATGGTTCTCGTCCAGGAGGATGATTCTCATGATGAAAATGTCATCTATTACTTGAGTCTAAGTCTAACGCCTATCGAAACCAAGTATTTACATGTTGAAAAACTAGCCTTGGTAGCCGTCCAAGCAGTTCAACATTTCCGACACTATATCCTCTCTCGCAAGACTACGGTAATTTCTAACTGCAACCCTATGCAACACATTCTCACACGTCAACTGCTAGGGGGAAAATACTCCAAATGGATCGTGATACTCCAGGAGATTGACTTAGAAATTGAACGCGCTAAGTCCAAGAAATCCTTAGTGTTTGTCGAGTTGATATGCGACTTTCCCTGCTCTGAGATGGAAAATGTAGCAGCCGATTCATTACCTGATGAATCCCTTTTCCTGATTAGTTCCGATGATCTTTGGTACGAAGATATCATCATATATCTCCAAACCTAGACTTTCTGACCCAATTTGTCTAGTACTGACTGCCATCGAATACGCTACCAAGCCAGTCAGTATATTATCCTCGGTGATACTCTTTATCATCGTGGGATTAACTCAGTTTTTTGACACTGCCTTAAGTTTGATGAAGCCAAGAAAGCCCTAAATGACCGCCATTATGGAGCCTGTGGTGGTCACATGCCTGGGTATTCTACTACCCAGAATATCTTGCAAGCTGGGTATTTTTGGCCCTCTTTATTTAACGATTGTATAATTGTCATCCAAAAATGCCACGCTTGCCAGACCTACAACCATAAAATACGATCACATCCCGCTCCTCTTCACCCTGTGGTCTCCATCGGTCCTTTCACGAAATGGGGTATCGATTTCATGACATGTCACCCTCACTCGACCGGGGGGCATGGATACATTATTGTAGCCATAGACTATTTTACGAAATGGGCCGAGGCAATGTTGACATTTGACAACACTGGAAAGACTGCAACATTATTCATATTCAATCACATCATAGCTCGTTTTGGTGTTCCTCAGGCTATCGTCACCGATCACGGTAGCCACTTTAGAAACTTTATGATGTACGAACTCACTAAAAATTTGGGTCTTCGCCATGAAAACTCAACACCCTATTACCCACAAGCCAACGGCCAAGTCGAAGCAATGAACAAAGTCCTCATAACCATGCTTCGACGAATGATATGGGTTCACAAAATGAGTTGGCACACGATGTTGTTTTTAGCATTGTGGGCTTACCGAACATCCATTAAGTCTTCTACCAGGTTTACACCATTCTGGTTAGTCTATGGTCTAGAAGCCATCCTGTCGATTGAATGTGAGATACCCTCCCTAAAACAAATCCAAAACCTTGAAAATTGCCAATGAAAATAAAAACTAAGCCATGAAAAGATAGGAGATCAAGAGCCTACCTCGTTGACGGAGACGGTTCGCCAAATGGTCGCCTGTGCCTCCCGCAATCAAGCAATGAAATTTGAAGTAAAAAGAGTTGTTTTGGGCAAAGTTCTTGGCAAAATCACAATGAATATGGTAAAATCCCTTTTACCCACATTTATTTACTTTTTACCATTTTTGTTGATTTTTATATTGTTTTGTTCATTAAACCTAGTGCCTAATAGCCCTATGAGTGTGGATTTTTGCAGATATAATGACTTTGAAGTCCACACAAAAGAGTACAGATGTTTTTCTTTTTTCGTCGCATGTACGATTTCTTTTTATAGTTTTTAGAAAAACTTCGAGCTCAGTCTTCGTTCGTTCTCGCGCTTGAAAATACATGAGAACGTAACCGAGTATACTTTTCTTGTCTTTTTGTACTCGTCATGGTAACATGAAAACGACGAACACAAAGGAGTATCCTTTCAAGCTCTTTTCACACCATAAAAACGAAAAAGATTACCAGCGACCTTGTTTTGTTCATGCTCGTAAAAGTATCTGAACAAAACGTTCGATGGACAATAGTTTATCAGTTTTTTGGTCCTATCGAACTATTTTACGAAAAAGAAACTGAGAGAGTTCTCTTTAAGTGTTTTTCAGACTCTCAAAACATGAAAAACCATCGAGTTTCCTATCTTTGGACTCGTTAAACAAACATCGAAAGACCCGTAATGGGACCGAGCCACTCCTTCCTAGTGTTCGTTAAACATACTCTGTGGGACTCGTTCGAAGGATGAGATTACATCAACAAGCATATGTTATCCTCCTCAAGCTTGCGTAAAAATAAAGAGGTACTCGTCAGAAATGGTGGGGGGAAATTTGGGAAAGGAATGTGTTTTCGTATTCATATTATTGGCAGTAAGTGTCACTCTTGAACATGAGACCCCCTATTCGTTATTTAAAGTCGGTTTGGGAAATCCATTTGTTTCTCATTCGACTTGCTACAAGGTGATATCATGAGTCATCTCTGAGTTAGTGCTGCCAATTCCTTGGTTGTGTCATTCATATGTTCAAGAGAAGTTCATCCAAGCCCTCTATTAAGTCAGCCATCTGTAGTTGTCCATTCTCACCATGTCAGCCTTCCCTGTGTCCAATACAACCTGTATCATACTTTGTTTCACCTTCAAAATCTGTTACTCATTTCGTGTCATTGATGGGGGATACATTAAGGCCCTCCTGTGATGAGTTTTTTTCCGTCGACTCCATCCCATTATCCGGAAACAAGACTTAGAAATTATTTGGTACCTTGGAACTTGCATGCCTCAATGGCAGGTTTCCTCATTTTCGACAGTGGGTTTTTATCATTGACCCCTGATCGGGAGATTCCGTCGAATGTTCGACCTCAAATCATTTATTCACATTCTGTGGATTGTACTAGTATACCTTGGGAGTCATTGACATTAATGGTGATTTCCTTCACACTTGTTAATGATTTCATCAATGACCGGTAATCAAGTGGTTTCTACCATGTTTGACTTCAGCACATGTAATCACATGGTTAGATTCGTACTTTCAGGTGATGGGATTGAAGACCCTGGGTCTCATCTTTTTATCTGGGTTGCGATGGAATATGTATGGTTTGCTGGCACATAGATCCACTTTGTATGTCACATGGCTATGTCATCTTAATTTTAGTCTTCTCGCATAGATCCACAGTGTATTCCTGGTGGCTATGTAGTATATTTGACGGCATGGATCCACGGTGTATGATTGGTGGTCGTGACCTATGTTCATGATGTCATCCATTTTTTATCTGAGTATGGGAATGCCTACCTCAGAACTGGTATTGTATTCTACAGATGCTTGGTTGTTTGAAAGTTTCTGATTAGGTGCACTCCTGGTTTTTGGCACATACAGGTAGTTTACAAAGTATTTCGGCTGTCACAGATTCTGGCCTCATACTTTGGGGGACATTCTGTTACACATGATTTTGGTCACTCTGGTGATGTCTTAACAATGGTGTATTCAGGCTCCCAACAAGGACTTTTTTCCTGAGAAGAGTGGCCCTTGTCTCCTTCCAGAAACATGTTTTTTAAAGTGAGTTTGCAGGCTGCCTATGGCCTAGGGTGAGAGAATCCCTCATTCTAGCAAACCACCTTCACTTAGGGTGAAAAATTCTCACATTTTGCTCCATACATAGGGTACGAACCTATTTTTAAGCTTGGAAAGGAGAAGAGGTCTCAAGGGTTCTAGAAGGGAATCTTCTAGAAAATGAGTTGGCATTCGTATGATTGTCATTTTATTGACTTCTCAGATTTGATGGGATCATCCTCATCCATGTAACCATCTCTCCTTCTCCTATATATTGCAAGGTTTCTCATGGAAAAGGTTAAGAAAGATTGAATGAAGAATTGGTGAAAGAATTGTGGGAAGAACCCTGCTTGGATAGAGGCTTGAAGGCTCTA
>SNQJ01S0000739.1:297109-331273 GCA_010110895.2 Picea sitchensis | reverse complement strand
TGAAATATATGCCTGTAACTATGATTCACAGGATGGCTTGGTGAATGGTGTAGATGTTATACTGAAAGGCTATACAAAGACAGAAAAAATAGATGTCCTTTGGATTAAGTTCCATGAATCGCATATAGGCAAGAGAAAAACAAGCAAGTTGTCTTATCTATATAATTCAAACACTGCAAGCAATTGGACTCCTATTTTCCGAATATCAAAGCCAATATCGACATTAGAAAAGACAGGTTGACTGAAAATTCGCAAACAGTTTCCAATTAAACTTCCATCTGTACGTACAGTCCACGGATCACAAGGACTAACACTTGATAATGTTGCATTTCAACCTGCTGGAATTCGGATACATGGACTTGTATACACGGCACTGTCCCGTGTTAGAAGCATAGACTCCTTGTATTTACTAAGTCCTCTGACAAAATATAACTTCAGAGTGAAACATAAAGTTGATATTGAGATGGAACGACTAAGGACCACTGCAAATGGCAACTGCATTATGATTACCAATCCATACAAACAAATTCATCTATATCAATACTCTCGCTTAACACATGTAGCTTAAATGCACACATGGATGATATAATGAATGACTATGATTTAATGCAATCTGATATTCTGTGCTTGCAGGAAACACACATGGCATTATGCATGCAGAACAAACAATTCCCAAATCACAATTGCATATCAAGTTACATTACACATGGGGTGATGATACTGGTGAAAAAACATGTACCAATTTTGGACCACATACATATCGAATAAAAGAATGTTGAACTGGTGCTTGCCAAAAAAAATTCCCATGGAATAGAAGTTTCAATACTAAATCTGTATGCTACTCCCCATGTAGCATTCTCCAACATAGTAAATGTTATTTCCAATGCATTGGACCATTTCCATGTGAACGGATCCATTGTACTTGTAGGAGACTTCAATATTGACATGCTACAAAATACTGGCAGAACAAAAGAATTACAAAACTACATGTGCAAATACAGTCTGCGGTTTCTTCTAAACAACACAACCCATCTGCAAAACACACTTATTGACCATGTCTGGTCCAATGTGCCCATTTCTCAATACAGTATGTTTGTCTTAGACACATATTGGTTTGATCATGATACAATTGGTATTGCACTTGAATTATGACATATACATCAAACTTATTGCAAACTAATATTTCTATGTTTCAAAGCATATCTGTATCCTGATTTCTACACATAGTGTTCTGGTGAGCATACAGACGATCTTCTACTCTAATTATAAAATATACATTGTGCAAAAAAAGAAAAAATAAGGTACATCCTCAAAAAAGCTATTTGTGACTCTATTCATCTTATTCAATTTTTTTTTTTGTATATATGTACATAGTAGTTGCCTTTTTCTTAACATTTTAGCTTATGTTCATATCCCTTTTGTTTTGTACTTTTGTTGATAGAAACAAAAAGGGAAACTAGAAGGCAAAAAGAACTCCTACCCAGAGATGTACACGAATCAATGCAAAGGTGCATTCTTTTTCTGCCTCTAATCCATAGTAAACAATTTTTCCTTTACTTTCTCTGAATTTGTCAAACTTGTTTGCAGGTATGTTTTTTGTTTCTTTTTCTTTTTCTTGCATTGAGAAGCCACTATGTTGCACGTCCACCATCTAGCAGAACTGCAATGTTGAGACATCCAACCCACAAGTCCATTTGTCAATATGTATATCACCATACTATAATTTCTATTTGCAGGATACAAAAGATTAGAGACACACTATGCAGCTCGCAAGTGTGCTATCCAAATAAGCGGCTAAGTATGGAATAAGGGATTTGTGCATCATAAGAAATTTGTAGGGAACCGAACAATAGAGACCCGTTTCTAACCCCTCCAATCGGACAATGCGCGATGCACAAACTGTACATGCTCTATAAATTCTCAGCCACCCGGCAAGTCCTCTTGTCAATTTGTATATCGCGGAACTGTATGTGCTATTTGTAAAACACAGAACTATAGAGGCCTATTTTTTGACCCCTCCCGTCAAAGAACCCACAAGTATGGAATGCAATATCGGTACACAATCTATAAAATCTCATGTCCATACTTTATAAAGGCACATATTTACTTTTGCCTCGTTTCTACACGCACTGATCTGGTAATCACAGACTTGGTGTTTCACATGAATTATGAAATTTGTAGTGGGAGTCGGACGGAGCCCTTTGCTTTGCTTAGGCAATTTTGAACCCGCCAGCCTGAGAACCCAATTTCTATAGGGCGGAAATCGGCCCAATGTACAACCCGCAAATATGTATTTCTCATTTGTGGGATCCCACCAGCCCTGGAGTAGAATGTTGATCCGGTCACCTCACAAATCCACTTCTCAATTTATTATCATAAGATATTTGCAAGGCACCGAACAATAGAGCATCATTTTTTACCCCGCCAGCCCAAGAACCCGCGATCCAAAAACTGTAGATGGTATATAAAATCTCAGCTAGCTTGCAAGTCTGCTTCTCAATTTGTATATCACAGAACTTTGTGTGCTACTTGTAGAACACCGAACAATAGAGGCCTTCTTTTGAACCCGCCTGCCCAAGAACCGTGATCCTGAACCATGCACTTTTAGACTTGGCCATTCCTTCCTTGCTTGCTCTTCCCCGTGGATGTTACCTTTGCACGTGTGCATGATAAAAAATATTGTTTATATGTGTGTGTGTGTGTGTGTGTGTGTGTCTTTTTTCTAAATCTTTAATGCTAATAGGTCATCATGTAGCTACCATCTAAGCCGTCATTGATGCCCGCAAGGCTCGAGAAGTTTTGCCATTAATGCAATTTTTGCGAAGAATTTTCTTCTCCCTTCCTAGTTTTAATTTCAAATGCCATGGAATGTCATTCACACACCGCCATCTTGCTTTGTTCACGAAACCTCCAATCGCTTCCCATTCTTAATTTCAAATACCATGCAATGTCATTTGAACGCCGCCAGCTTGGTTCGTTCACGAAACCTCCTATCCTTAAATGTTTTTGGTCGTAACCCTCATCTTCACACTTCTAAGTTTGCAATAACTACATTTTACTTCTAACAGGTCACCATACAGCACGCATAGATATTGTCATTAATGAGGAGATTTTCCATTTGCACTCACTAAAGCAATGTTTGTGGGGGGTTATATTGTCCCCTCCATTTCTTCATTTCAAACAACATCTGGAGCCAACCAACCTTTTGATAAACTATTGCCAGTAACTACAAAATAGTTTTGTAGAGACACAATGAACATCTTCCTCAAGAGATTCCCGTGTAGAAGAACAGAAAAAGAATTGTAGGGGAGGCAGAGCACCCTGAAATTTATCGTCAAAACATGGATCTTGACGCTGATATGGAAAGAATATTTTGCAACCTTGATCATCCCACACATGAAATTCAACATGCCTGCTCAATGGACATGGTTGGTACCGACAGTTTTTACAAAGATGAATCCTTTGTATTCCAGAGCGTTGTTTTTGAAACCGAATCAAAAAAATTAATCATTGAAAAAAGAGATGTAAAAAATAAGAAAAGAAAGCATCTTTCAGAACTTGACCTTGCCAATATGCACGCATCCAAAATCTCTAAACTTCACAGGGAAACCGTAGATGCTCTTCATGATTCCATTGGAGTCATTGAAGCCAAAAATGCCAGACTAAAGAACCGGATTAAGGAATTAGAGGAAGGTTTGTTTTCGATGCCATTGCTTGGCAGTTTCTTGGAAATAGCCATGTCTGCGACTACATGCACCCCTGCAACAAATCTAAAAGGGTCCTCTAGCTTCCTCGCATCTTGTAGACAATATGTCGAGAAAAATATCAACAAAAGAATAGAATTGATTGCCAAGGCCTAGGAAACATCACAAAATATGGATTCCCTGGGGAACATAGCACATAATTTGCTCCTACTTCTGCAGACAGACTTAAAGAATGAAGAAACTTTCTATGTGCACTTAGTCATCCCTTTTGCCTTTCAAGTCAACAACATGCCAGAGACGAGAATAACACAACATGATCTCCCATCCAAAAAAAGGCTCACTCAATTAGAAGCATGTTGGAAACAAAAAGTGAAGAACTTGTACCTAATTGTGCAATCGTGTGAGCAAGCAATATCAAAGAAATAAACATTATTCAAAGAGCACACCAAAATAGACTTAGCAGGAAAGACAAACAGCTTACGGGACCCCAGCTTAATCCTCAACTTGCTGACATTAACCAAGCAAGCTTTTGATCAACAAGTTGATAATTTGAAGGCCTTGTCTTTAGAAAAGTTTTACATAATTGTTGAATATGAAGAAGAGGTGGACAACTAGCTAGTCGGGTATTCGCTACAGAATGGAGACATTCATGAAAGTTTGTGTAAACTTTCAATTGATCTAAGTGAATTAGAAAATGAATTTTTCAACATTCAAATCTGCAATGACATCAACGTCGCCCCCTTGAGAAGCTATATTGAAGAGAACTTGAAGTGGATCAGCCATGAAATCCAACAAGCAAATGCATAAATCCTTTGTGTATCAATCAAATTATTGAAGCAGGTTGCCCACAAAAACCAGCAGGGAAAGGCATGCTAAACCAAACATAAAAATTACTTATACGTACCATCCTTGTAAGTGTATAGTGATAGTCATTTCTTTATCAATCCAGTTATTCCTTTTCTGAGTAGAAATCTATAGACAAAAATTGATCTTCGCATTTCTACTTTTCAGGTATTACATTCTAGCATATCCAACTTCTTTCCACACTCCTAATTCTTGTACATATTTATGTTATGGTCCGTGCGAGCCCCAAACCTAGTCTATATGACAAACACATTTACATTTCCAGCGATATGTAACAAACTATTTTTTTTTTCATATATTCCAAATAAAACTATTCTTTTGTCTCCTTATATATTTATGTCTTCCTGGATTTTTTATCTTCAGCTATGCTGAATGTGAAGTCATTATGTTTATTTTATCTCTATTCTCTTTTTTTCTTTTTCAAACTAAAGTATGACATAAATCACTCACTCAAATTCAACATATCATATTTCACACATATATATGTTTCTTTAAATTTCCAGGAATATGTAACACGTTTCATTTTTTTCCAATTTTCAGCCCCCCAGATCGACAACCCGCGCTCCAAAAACTACCTAAATATGTAATCTGGGCTCTGTCACACTATATAGAATGAGGGTTTCGTACATGCTCTATAAAAGAACATATTTTGTATTTATAAAAGTAAATATCTAATTTTAAAAATTACGTTTTTGCTATGTACAATTTATGCTCTCTAGGAACCTATAGTTTGATACATTCCAATTTCTTGTATCCAAGAGCCCCTATTTTAAAGAAAATTAATTCGGGAATGATATTTATTTGGTCCTCCTATCCACCACCCTATGTAACAGACATTGGTACTATATTTTTTGTACATTTTCCCACCATCCTGTGTAAAACCTATGTAAAGAAAAATAATTCCCTGCTGTTAAATTTTTGGGACACGAGCCCCTTGAAATTCAAATAGTCCACAGGTTTCATTATCAATTTGTACATCACAGAACTATTGGTGCTATTTGAAGGTCATGGAACAACAAAAACCCGCTTTTTAGGTCCCCAGCCTGAGAACCCGCGATCCAAAAATTGGCTAAGTATGGAATGAGGGTTCTGTCTATGCTCTAATTCGGGAAGGCTAGTTTTCCTCCAGCTTTTAAGTGTTCCTATATTTTTCATTTTTAGAATGGACTATGACATAAATCACTTACTCAAATTTTAGATATCAGATTTCACTTATATATATATATATATATATATATGATTCTTTAAATTTTCAGCAATATGTAACACATTTTATTATTTTTTTATATAAATGTCGTAAAATTGTGTTCACTGTTTTATTTCTACTCAAACGTAAAGAGACTATCATTTCTTGCATCTTTGCAACATGTCTTGCACAATGTTTGTCACAAAGGCCCTTAAAATTAAAATAGTCTGCAAGCTCGCTTCTCAATTTGTACACCGCCTATCTCTGCCTGCTCTTTGTAGGACATGGAATGAGGACTCTGTCGTTGTTCTATAAAATCTCATCCCCATACTTTATGAAAATACATATTTCGTATCTATAAAAGTAAATGTCTTCTTTAAAAGATTACGTATTTCCTATGTATAGTTTATGGTCTGCAGGAACGTATAATTTCATAAATTTCAATTTCTTGTGTCGAGGAGCCCTTGTTTTAAAGAAAACTAATTTGGGAATGCTATTTATTTCATTCTTCTGCCCACTGCCCTACGTAACAGACATTGGTACTATACTTTTTTCCCTCTTTTCCACCAGCGTATGTAAAACCTATGTAAAGAAAACTAATCTGCGAATGCTGAATTTTTGGGACACGAGCTCCTTAAAATTCAAATACTCTGCAAGTGTGATTCTCAATTTGTATATCGCGGAACTGCTAGTGCTATTTGTAGGGCACGAAAGAATAGAAGCGCATTTTTTAGGTCCCCAGCCCGAGAACCCACGATCCAAAAAATGCCTAAGTCGAGAAGCCACTTTTAAAAAAAAAACTAATTCGGGAATCATATTTGTTTCATACTTTTCTCCACCAGCCTATGTAACAGACGTCAATACTATTTTTCTTTTTACTCCAGCAGCATATGTAAAAAGGAAAACTAATTCGGGAATGCTAAACTTGTTCGACACGACGCCTTCAATTTCAATTAGTTCACAAGTCTGTTTGTCAATTTGTATATCGTCTATGGACTATTTGTAGGCCACAGAACAACAGAAGCCCAATTTTCAGCTCGCCAGACCAAGAACCCTCCATTCAAAAATTCTAGTCCTCAAAGCAGCGTGTCAATTTGTATATCTCGGAACTCTTGGTGGTATTTGTAGGCCACGAAACAATAGAAGCCCAATTTTCATCCTGCAATCCCGACAACCCGGAATGAAGCTTCCATGCATGGTCTATATATCTACTTCATCAAATTACATATTTTATTTTTCTAGGCCATGGAACAACAGAAGGCCAATTTTCAGCCCCCTAGCCCAAAAACCCGCGATCCAAAATTTCAAATAGTCCACAAGACCACTTGCCAATTTGTATATCGTGGAACTCTTAGTGCTATTTGTAGGCCACATTACAACATAAAACCAATTTTCAGCCCGACAGCCCAAGAACCCGCGATCCAAAAATTCAAGTAGTCCGCAAAACCGCTTCTCAATTTGTATTTCGCGGAACTCTCAGTGCTATTTGTAGGCCACAGAACAACAATAGCCCAATTTTCAACCCACCACCCCGACAACCCAGAATGAAGCTCCTGTGCCTTTGTTTTAAAGAAAACTAATTCGGTGTTGGTAGTATTTTTATGCTTTTGTCCACGAACCTATGGCAGCACAATTTTCAGCCTGCCAACCTGACAACCACAATGGTCTATATATCTACTTAATCAAATTACATATTTGGTATCTAGCATCTCTTCTTTGTAACATACGTACGCCCTTAAATATCAAATAGTCCACAACTCCAATTGTCAAATTGTATGTCATGGAACTCTGGGTGCAATTTGTAGACCACAGAACAACAAAGCCTGAATTTCAGTGCACCAGCCCATTATTACTATTTCTGTGTATTTTTTCCACGACCATATGCGAAGCATATCTAAACAATAGTCATGCCCACGTGTCTGTACTCCTTCACATTTATTCCCTTTCCCGCGGATGGGTTGCTAGTATAACACATGCGTCGAGTAGAGCAGCCAGGAGTGATACTCTGTGGTGCCGACGATGTGACGACCGCGTGCCACTCACTCCCAATTGCCTAATCAGTTCAATTTCAGCTCGTTGGAGGCATGGCGCCATTACTCTCAGTGCACCTTGCTCTTCCTTTGCATCCTTTCGATGGACCAACACCCTCGCTGCGTCTTTACTCTGCGCATGAAACCATTTATGGAACCTCACCAACTTCCCGACCTATTTCAATTGCTCCAGCGGGTCCAGATGGCTCATTCTCTCATTCTTTCCCTGCTCTGCATTTTTCCTGCTCTGCTCTATTCCTGCCATGTTTTTGCTCTCCCACTACCCCCGATATGCCCCGAATACGAAGGAAGTCCAAAGGTCGACAAACCTACCAGCCAAACTGACCCCGCTTGGTCTTGCATCCCCGCTTGCTCCCTCCCTTTTATCCTCCTCCTCTTCGGCGACCTTGTCCTCCTCCCTGGCACAATCGACTCAAATTCCCGCATCTCCCCCGCCCCTTCCTACATCCCTTTCCAATAGAATGGAGGAGTTGGACTACTCAGGGGCCTCGCTGAACAACAACCCAGGACCTTTAGCCAATTCTGCATATGTTTCACACCCAGGACCTTTGGCCCCTCCCAACTCTTCGGCCACCCAGTCGCTTCAGGACTAGCTTCATGACACCCAATTTCAGATGGATGGTCCGTAAGCCAGTCAAAATTCATGACGACAACCCCAATCTTGAGCGGGTTCCAACCCTGACCCAGAATGCGAGTGGAAAATAGGCCTTGCACTGGTGCAGAGCCTGGTATTCGACCTACATCGGGACATGGACGACCTCCGGTTCTGCCTATAGAGCCTGGATGACAAAGCCTCTAGACTCCTGTAGTTGTTCTCCATGTTACAAGGTGCTCATCTCCCCGCACCAGAGGCAACCCAATCAGCAACAGCCCAAGCAACAACAACCTCAACACCAGTCTTGCCACTAGAAAATTTGGGCCACGCAGACGTAGACTGCGAGGACCAGAGGCTTCCATCACGCCTGGAACACGTCCAAAAGGAATAACACCTACCATCAAAGATGGATAATGCTATGCAACTGGACCGTACACCACTCCAGGAGGAGTCGCCTCCTCTCGGGGACACGACATTTCGCGCCTTCTGCATGGTTGCATCGCTGCACTACAACCCATACCGATGATTTTTTTGTTTGTTTGTTGTTTTTTCATGTGCATGCCGACCTTTCATGCATTTTGTCCATGGTTATTATAATTAGGCTATCTACACTTTCTACAGTTCTAGCGCCCACCCTTATGGGCCAGAATTTTGAACTATTTTTGTATCAGTGACAATCTACACTTAAGTTATGAAGTGGTTTGCCTGGCTGAGCTGGTTTTCCTTCAGGGCAGCTCAGTATTTATAGCTTGAAACCATGGAAATTCTTTGTACTCCTTCATTTTGATAGACTTTTATACAATCTTACTTATAAAAAACAAATATTGAATAAAATTAAAAAAATAGCTTATACTATTCATTAACTAAGACATGTTATAGAATTATATAAATTACTTTAAATCTCCATACAACGTTATAATATTCTATAAATTGCTCTCTGTCATGTAATTTCTAGAGATATGTAACATACATTATTTATTTTATAATAAGTTTGTATAGTTCGCAAGCTCACTTGCCAATTTTTATACGGCACAGAACAACAAAGGCCCATTTTTGAAACCGATAGCCCGAGAACCCGCGATCCAAAAACTGGCTAAGTATGGAATGACTGCTCCATCCATGCTCTGTAAAACATGTGCAAACAAGACCAATTTGGCAATGCTATATCTTATTTGTCCAAGAAAATCCTTATTTTTAAAGCAAAATAGTTCGACAATGCTAATTTTTTAGTGTTTTTCTCCACAAACCTATGTAACAGAACTTATTACTATTCTATTCTATAACTGACATTATTAATTTCTGATAAATTTCTATAGTCCACCACTCTGCCTATCATTTTGTATATCACGGAACTGTCGGTCCTATTTGTAGGCCACGGAACATAAAAGACCAAACTTTGAACCCGCCACCCCGAGAGCCCGCAATCCAAAAACTGGCTAAGTATGCAATGAGGGCTTCGTGCATGCTCTAGAAAATCTCTTCCCCATACTTTATAAAAGTACAAATTTCGTATGTATAAATCTAAATATATACTTTATACAAGTACATATTTCGTATGTATAAAAGTACATATTTCATATGTATAAAACTATATATTTACTTTACTATGTTCTACATGCAAACCACATCTACTTCAACTTTCTACCCACGTGTCTCTACTACCTCACATTTACTCCCATCCCAACCTGGCAGGGACTCCGTTGCCATGCAACACTTGTTTTATTAGACTTTAGACTTTTATAATCTTAATACGACATGGTTTTTTTATTTTCATCATATAAATCATGGAGTTGCGTTTACACTCCCTCCTTTGGTCCGTGCTATGGGTTAATTCTTGTCTTTGGTGAAACTAAATTAGGTTATTATCAAACAGACATGTGACTTAAAATTCTCTTATCTAAGAGGAGTATAGATTGTGAATCATGGAAATGTCGGCAAAACCCATAATAAGTGTTTCAAAGCTATTTTAATTAAATAGGTATTAACGAGGAAAAGCTATTTTAAATTTCAAAACTTGAGGAAATGATTACACTTCCAAGGATTTGATCCCTCTCAAAGCATGATAGATGGAAAGTTAAGATTCTCAAAGCATAATAGATGGAAAGTTAAGATTCTCAAAGCATAATAGATTCAAAGTTAATATGGATATATGTTAATTATTAACTATTTATGTTAAGTTCCAAAACATGATTGATGTACTTTAAAGGATCAAAATAATTAATTTTTCATTTTCACAATGGAAGTTGTGAAATATTTTTAGAATTATGTTAAGATATTAATTCTTCAATAAATTTTTAAGTGATATTCTAGGTGGATATGACGATATATAGGTTAAGGGGATGCCTAACTCTTAATTTGGTTTCCTTTGATTTGTTAGTTATATTTTCCATGCAAGTAGGGAAGTTTCTTGTTGGTATGCTAAAGATTTTATGGCACTGGCTTCCAACTCCCTCTGGCGCGTCTTGACAAAAGATGGAATTTGGCACTCAGTTATAAAAGTTAAATACCTCCCCCATTGTTCGGTGGCCACATGGTTCAGGACTACTACAAGCACAGTGAGATCAACCTCACAGATATGGAGGAATCTAATAAAATCGGTGAATTGGATTACACATTAGATTTGTTGGAATCTAGGATCTGGACACTCAGTTATCCTGGGCAAGGATTGTATTCTACGAATGGAAAAATCCTCCTACTTATCTCCACAGTGGATCTCTTTCTTAAACACAAAGAACCTCATATATCTTTTCCAAGCAAGGGGGAACCACAGACCTGGAATATTCGTTGACTGCTGGAAATCTAGTGTTGATATAGGACTACCACCGGAACTTGCTATGGAATGGGAATCGTTATGTTCGGCGCTTACGCATACCGGTGTTCAATTACAAGAAAAGGAGGATCAACTCATGTGGACAGGGGGTGACAACTCTGGTATCTTAACTGTAAAAAATGTATACACAACAATTTCAAATACACTCTGGAAAAACAATATAGGTGGCCGGAGGAAATATATGTGGTCTTGGAACATTGCTCATAAGATCAAACTTTTCACTTGGCTCACAATCAAAAACAAAATAATCACTTGGGATATCCTTCAAAGGAAAGGTTGGGTAGGACCAAATATTTTCCATCTATGCTACATAGATGAAGAAACAATGAAACATCTTTTTATAAAGTGTCCATTTACCAGACAAGTCTAGGTAAGTATCCTCAATGAACAGAACCTAAATATTGTCTGGGATGAGCATACTTTATCTGATTTCTATGACTCTTGGACTAAAAAGGAATGAAATCATCAAAATCTCCCAACACTGCTCTGCTGGTTCGTGTGGTTGGAAAGAAACAAAAAAAAAATGACAATGGGAAGCTCACTACAAACACAGTTTTTTATAAAACTCTAGGTATTCTCTCAAACTAGGTAGTCATCTATCCGAAAAAAGTGGTTTCCAAGAACAAAGTTAAGAAAAATGTCATGATCCATACTCCAGAGGGTTGTCCTACAAGATGATTTGATGGTGTTTCACATTCAAATGGCCTCCATAGTGGAGCAAGGGGCTTGATAAGCTTATCGTCAAATTCACATATTAGATGGACCTTCAACTGTGGTCCTGGCACCAACACCAGGGCTGAATTATTGGGTACCTGGGAAACTCTACATCTATCATCTAGATTGAACATTGATGAACTTCAAATATATGGTGATTCCATAATTTTTTTAGATTGGATGAACAACAAAGGAAAAATGCAGGTCATCTCTCTTTTGGGCTGGCAGGACAGAATCATAGAGCTACAACCTCTCTTTAGGAAGCTCAGTTTCACCCATATATATCGAGAGTACAACAAAAATGCAGATTCACTTTCAAAAGTTGCTCTCCAAAAACCAACTGGTAAAATTATCTATAACCATTGGGTGGATGGGCAAGAGGGCCCACCTATTGTTCTAAATATTTAATAAACTTCTACTTTTTTTAGATCGTAGTTGTCTACACATGCATATTGATGGTAGACTTTGTATTGGGTCTTTACTTCTAGAATAGGGACAATTTGTAATTCAAACTTACACTCTTCTGCTACACATTCTGGCATTTAGCTTTTGTCTCCGGTAACAGTCCAACACTTGTTACTTTCACATTTGTTGGATGAAAGAACTTTGTTGGAAATTGTAGACTTTTTGACTGTGTTGTAATCTAGAAAAGAGAAGAATATTATATTTTAATATAATAGAGAAAAAATTTATGCTAGAAAAAAATGCAGATTTTATGTTGATGCATCTACATTCCATTTAACTACAAACATTATCATTCAATGCTTCAAATATTTGCAATATTTTGAGATAAACAAGGGAATTCATAATGAGATTTACAAAGCCTACATTTGATCCATGTAGGAGAGACATGTTGGAGTCTAGATAATCACTTTCATTAAAGCTCCATTAGTAATCTAGTGTATATCTTCATTTTAGACATGGTTTCTTCAAGTTTCTTGGATACACTAGGCAACAATTGTCTTGCGGTTTCAAAATTCTTTTAGCAAATATTAATATATGTTCCACTAGGTTTCACATTAACATAGACTACCATATTCCATAAAAACAATGTTCCTATCATAATTGTTCTTTAGAGTTGAGACTTGAGAAAACTTTGTATGTAAATTCTCCCCATACTATGAATATTGAAAAATAATTCTATTATCTCTTTAAAAACTCACATAATTCCTTCCATTTATCCATGACTTATTCCCATGCTTAACAAAAATAGTATAAAATAACATCCAATAAACTCATTCATAATCATAATATAGATAAAAAAACTTTGACCAACGAACTTCTAAACCCATTACTTCCTTCATCCTACATTCACATAATCACAATATAGGAAAAGACCTTTGACCAACATCTTGGCTTTCAAAGCAAATCTTTTGAACCGTGGCAAACTGAAAGATGTCATTAACATCTTGTCTAGGTGGTAGGTCTCTAAATCGTTGCAAATTGAGGAATATCATTGACCTTAGGCACATCACCTTTTACCATATTAAATGCTATTAGTAATTGTTTTTCTACATTACTGTTCTTTTCTTTTTTAAGACTTGGAAAAAAAGTTATGTTATGTTCGTCTTTTGATAGGGGATCTTCCCTTTATTAGACTTTAGACTTTTTATCATGTTACTTCAGACTTTTACCATCTTAATACGGCATGGTTCTTTTATATTTTCATCCTATAAACCATGGAGTTGCGTTTGCGCTCCCTCCTCTGGTCCGTGATATGGGTCAATTCTAGCCTTTGGTGAAACTAAATTAGGTTATTATCAAACAGACCTGTGACTTTAAAGTCTGGAGTATGGATTGTGAATCATGGAAATGTTGGTTTTAATGAAAGTATATATTTTTACGTTGAACGGCTTATACTTATTGACAATGAACACAATTAATCACCTTTTAATTTAAAATTCTTATCTGATGGCTAACAATTAAAGTTGCTGGCATATTCTTAGTCGTCTTCCCAAATCAATGAATGTGATTTTCTATTCATAACTTCCTTGTATTTTTGAATGCATCCGTTAACCTGTTTACCTTTTAACATTTACCTAATCATATTAAAAAATTACTGTAGCACTATATGATTGCCAAGTTTAAATGATTAAACTTTGAATTTAGCACGCTAGACGCTCATTTTCTGACTATATGTTTCATTTTTTGGCTGTGCATTTCATTTTCTATCCGTGTTTTGAGTGGCTGTGCTAGTAATAATTATGTGAGTATTTTAACAATTAATTTTTGAACTAATTTATTCAACGAGGAAACTATGAAAAAAGTTTATCATCAAGCAGAATAGGAAAAGGACTAAAATGCAGAATATATGAAACTGTCTATACCATATGCTATGTCTATACCATATGCTATTGTTAGCGTCGTGGACATTAAAATTTCTTCTTCTTAGAAAACCAAACCTGGACGTTTATGATGCCGCAAGATTTAAATGGTGGAGTTTTGATTTGGCAATCGTATTCACAGCATTGCCAGCGAAGAAAGTTTGAAAACGATCGGAGGTAAAAGCAGCGTATTAGGTGAATATGATCAGGTGTTGCAGAGTGATGCGTTCTTGTCAGGTCGCCCATTGATTAATGACAAGAGCAGCGATTTGCCACCTGCAACAATCTTCGCTCTGGACAAAACGATATGAAAGACATCATAGCATATGGGTGGGCGGCGTTTTCATGGTTTTCTTTTCTGACACAACGTAACGTTGCATGTTGCTTTCAGCGCCCTCACGTCAACATCTTGGACTTTGTCAGTCACCAGGCCGTTTCCTTTCACATTCATGATAAGAATTGAGAACGCCATTGATATGGACAGACCATTAGACGCTTTCGAACGGTCTTTTCGGGCCTCGGCATTTGAATTACATAGAGATTCTCTTTCATTAAACGAACAGGTTAAGTAGAAGACCGTTGGGTGGACAGCGGACGTCTCTCCAGTTGGGCCGCAGTAGGTAATAAGAGACAATACTGCACTGCGCTAATAATCGCATCTCATAAAGACCGTTACTAAATAAGGAGATTGTGTGTCTGTGTGGATACTGTACTCTGCTAATACTTGCTTTTTTTTTCTTACGAGAATAGATTCCTTTACACTGTACAGTATTTGTTCGCAATCTTCCTCGGATGAGCCCTCACTAGGATACCCCGACTGCAGTCCCACACAGTTTATGCATGAACGCAGACTTTTTCCTGATACGTCTACACACACTGAACCATTTTCCGCTTCTCATTTTTGGAAAAAGGCAAAGGCCCTCCACAAATAGAGACGTCAACTTGCGTTTTGAACTGGGTACTGGAATCTAGTACCCTATCATGTTGAATCGATGAATTATTGAACAAAATCAGTGCCCTTGCCGCATATATACCTCTGTAATAACAAGCACGACTGGAAGGTTTGCTGGCCCAATAACAGGAATTGCGAATGTAGGGTTTTCTTTTTGCGCAATCAGTCTAGATTCTATGTAGAGAACAGAAAAAATAAGAGTACCACTTACGAAAAATAAGCAAACAGTATACAAAGCCATATTAAGGTTATCCGAATATCTATTTGGAGTGATATATATTGGCTGCGAAACATGCAGCAGAGAACTTGAATATATCTATCAAAAAGTACGCCGGTTCTAATATTGTCAATTGGACGAATCCATTGAGAAGCCAGTAGTAATCTACAGTAATAATAAACGTGGTTGGATAGCATAGTCAAATCTGCAGAAATCATTACAGGTTTTCTGGCCACAAAAATAGTTAAGGGAACACGCAATAAATTTGTCAGATTATGAAAAGCCAAAATTGGTTTGAAGGCGCTGGATTGCATTTCAGTTTAGCGGTGTTGTTTCACAATATTGGACTTTGGAGTGCAGGTTAGAGATGCTTCGCTTTTCTATTTGGTATTGTGCAGAGAAGGAAAGATTTGCTCAAATTCAACTACCATTCTAAAAACGTATTTATATTATGCCAAAGAGTTTTTTATTATCGTTAACAAAACCGAAAACGGATCGCTTACAACGACCCCTGGAGCGTACCAGGATATATCGTGCCATATTTAATTGAACGTTCCACAATCTAATGTTGTTGTAGTTTAAATGTTCTATTTTTCCTAATGCTGTAGTACTCTTTTTTGTAATGCTAGTACTTTTTTTTTTAATGGTGTAGTACTTTCGTGCTGTTTAGGTATGTTTTTTTTAATAATTTTGTTCTAAATTTGATAATAATTTGTTGAAATTATAGGTATTAATAGTTGAAATATAGAAGTGTTCTGAAAAAAAATAAGATACTAATATATTTATAAATAAAATTTAAATAACAAAAAATTACAATTTTTATAAAAATTAAAACAAAATACAAACCAAACCAATTAAAAAACTTATGATAATCTAATTAAAAATATATATATGAAAAATAAAATAACTCTTTCACTTCCCTACACATACAATAAAATCAAATTATAAAAATCTAACACTCCAAAGGCATAATAATGTAAGAAGACCTCTATGTTGCAAAGAAAAAAACAAATCCCCCTCTTATATATATATATATATAAAAGATAGAGTTTTATAATCATATAATTTGATGCTATTGAAATGTTAGATTATGTATACGAGGTAAGATAAAAGAAGAATTAAGTAAAAAAATGATAATATAGATTTCTATTCGGATAATGCATAAAATTATAGTCATATGTTAAAGAGATTTGTCAAAAATTGGAAATCAGACTCATCTTCGTATCACTAAGTGTTTTTGGAGGTAACAACATAAATGAAGTGTTTTTGGAGGTAACAACATAGATAACATAGATGAAGAACATAGATTTTAAGCATTCAACAATACAATCGTCCCTGAAAATTAAAAAATATGACATAGTGTTATTTCTCCCTAGTTTCTGAGAGTTCTTCCTTTGGCTAAGCCAGAGCTTCCTAAAAGCTTTGAAATCAAAACAAAAAACAAAATTATCATCTAGCATGACCACTAACATGGGGGATGAGTTAAACCCGGGGTCACAATTTCCCTCTGGTTAGCATGTTTGTTGTGCTTGCTTGACAAGTGATGCCTTGCGCACTTGTTGGACTTCGATCATTCCTTGTCCTCATCAATTTGAATGGGATGCTCCTGGGATCCCAACATAACACCTCTATCCTTTGTCTGACCATTTTGAGTCGCCTAAGAAGCCGTGGAACATTCCTGGAAATGAACTCCATATTGCTCCTTGCAGAATAGCTCAAAATTTGCTTCTAAAAGCCAAATTGCGTGGCGAGTGGCTTGGATTTCTAACTATTGCTGGGCCATTTTCTGTGCCACATTTGCTTTCATCATCCAATAAACTTCAACTAAGTGGAAGAATTTTTTGTCCCTTTTTCTTGATTGGCTTGGGTCACGGATCCACTCCTTTGCAAACGAAAGAATTTCCTCATCCTCAGTTGATCCAGAATTGGATCTAGGAGCTAGATGGCGCTCAGAAAGGCCTAAAAATAAAAGTTCTCAGAACAACTGCAAAATGGATCTGTGCTTAGGCCTCGTCGATACGAACCCAACGCAACTTGAACAGGCTCAAACAGACATCATATGCTCTTGATATGGCGATCTGTTCATTTTCACAAACAAACAAAAAATGATAACCGTACAGTCCATATAGTGCCACGTGACAACTGACTGTATAGGTCGTATGGTCGTACAAATGATGTGGCAGGAACAGTTGGCGTTGACGTGGAAACACCTGCAGGTGACACGTGGCAGGGTGACTGGGTGTATGGACTGATGGCATGGACAAGATGTTGACGTGGTAGGTATAGGTGGACGAATCCATGAGTGACACGTGGCATGCCTGTATGGTGTACGTACGACACATGGCAGACAATGATTGGGCAAGGTTGACGTTTGGGCAACTGACAAGTGGGCGAATGTTGATTTGACAGATCAGCTGGTTCATGCGAATAATGTGGTGCCACGTGGCATCCTTGCATTGGTCATTATGTATGGAAAAATATTATAGAGTCAATGATTTTCAACCGCGTAACCTTCCACTAGGATAGGGTTTGGCAGGGTCGGGCTAGCCATCCCACCTGCACATGTTACTTGTTATATAATGGGCATATATATTATTTAAAGTGTTAATTGTGGTACATCCAGGTGAAAAAGGGTTGGGGCCTAGCCCCAACCCTCGATAATATGACCACGATACATGACCAGAGCCCAGTTTAATGTTCGGCACAGAGGTGGATAAGGGATATCCCCTGGTTCTAAGCATTTATGCATATGACCTGGCTTGTATTTAGTTAGCACGAAAGTAAAGGGGTTAGCCCTGGTCGGTTGGGTTAGCCCGCCGACAAGGGGCATAACCACAGGCTTATTTTCGAGGGCTACAACAAACCAGTTGTGCGTGGAGCCTAGTCTAAGGGCCATATGGACTTCCAACATACGACTAGGGGTAGAACTTCAGGGGGCCAGCACACAAACACTTAGCGCCTAGCCACGTGGAGCATGCTAAGTGACCAAGGGACAACGAAAAATGGGCAGCGCCCCAATATATTTGCCAAAGTGGTTTTTAAACCATATAATAGTGATTGTTTTATGGATTATTAGCGATTTTTTGGAGATTTTCGCTAATATTGGGAGATATTGACCCCTTTTTTAGGCCAGATCTTGGGGGGAAGTTGGGAGATGGTTACCAACTTCAAATCTATATAAACCAGGGCTTCTTGAAGCCATGAAGGACATTCAGAGTAGGGCTATGCTGAATATTTTCCAAGCCAAAGCCATTTTTTTATGCAGGGAATCTATTGAGGAGCACACCTTTGCAGGCCATTTCTGGGAGCTTCGGTCATCCGATTTTAGTGTCGTTTCTTTTGTAGGGTTCTAGATATCTGGTAGAACAAGACCAGATCAGTTTTGTAACCTTTTGGCACTACTTTGATGTACTTTTGAATCTTTGAACAAAAATAAGAAAAGCCTCACCCACTAAGACAAAGGCCTTGAGACGTAGGCAAGATTGTCAAACTTCGTTATCACATTGGTGTTTATGGTTTGTTGTTCTTCTTTATTTATTTCAGATTTGTACATGTGTATATGGTTTTCATGTTTCATTCATAATTCTTCCTCTTTCATTTAGCTTCCTAAATGGTTAATTAACACATGCTAAATATCTCAACCATTGTTGTTTAAAAGATCTTTTCGAATCAAGTGGTATCAGAGCTAGTTGACGTTTGGATTTGAGTTTTGCATGTTAACTAGGGAAAAAACACATCATGATGAAGGAGAGATTGTTGAAGAGAACCCATTGATTGGATTGATAAAGATAACTTCTCAAAGCGAGAAGATGGCATCGGAAGAGGGACTTTCTCAAGATGAGAAAGAGTTTCAAAAAACTTTATTCGCCATGTTGGAGATGATGAAGGTTTTGTATGAGGATTACTTGGAACGAAAGAGACAAGTTCTTGGTGAATATTCAAAGGGAAAAAGTGAATAAGGAGAGGATCCTCCTCAAATTCCTCCTTCACCTCCATCTTCACCTCCTTCTTCTCCTTCTTCTTCAAGTTCAATTTCTAAAAGCACTGCAAAGAAACATGTCCATAAACATAAGAATGTAACTCCTTTACTTAAACTTGATGTTAAATTTGAATTACCCATGTATGATGGGGAAGTTAATGCAGAGAGACTTGACAATTGGGTCAGAAAGATGGAGGTTTATTGCAATGTGCAACAAATCAAGGATGAGGCAACTCAGATCAAGTTGGCATCACTTAGACTTGTAGGCACAACACTCATCTGGTGGAAAAGCAAGTTGAAAAATGGCACGCAACAAGTGGGAAATGTATTTCCATCATGGAAAAGTTTTATTTATGCACTTAGAAAGCAATTCTATCCTTTGGGTTATAAAGAGAAAGCGTTAATTGAATGTCAAGCTCTTAAACTAAGAAAAGGACAAACAGTGCAAGAATACACAAATGGATTTCATAAAATGGCATTGATGTTAGATATTCCTTTACATACCCAAGAAATTCTTATGAAGTATATAGGAGGTTTACCTGCACATATTCAGAACACTATATTCATGTTTGGACCTACTAATCTTGATGAGGTTTCTGTTCAAGTGACATACATTGAAGCAGGAAAAACAAGGGTTGGTGTATCAGGGGAATCTTCTTCAAGGAAAGAGGACAACAAGAAGTGGAATGGAAAGAAGGAAAAATCAGTGGAAAGAAAGGAAGAGAAGCCCTCTTGCAAGCATTACAAGAAAGAAGGGCATGATGAGGACCATTGTTGGCAATTGCATCCCAAGAAGAGACCGAAGTGGTTCAAGGAAAAGAAAGGGAGGCAAGTAGTTGTGGCAACAACATGACCCATAGACTTGGGATCGGATTTAGGTGACAAATATAAAGTTTCATTGGTTGGTATGACAGGTAAATTTGGTGAAGGATTTGATTGTAGAAGTAAATTGTTTCACATAAGGGTCATCATGAGGCACACTAAGGTTGACACATTGATAGATAATGGATCTCAATCTAACTTAATTTCAAAGGAATTGGTTAAACAGTTGGGATTAAACACTCAGAAACATCATAAGCCTTACACACTTAAATGGATAAGCAACAATCATGAATTGCACATAACAAAGTAGTGCACATTAAAATTTGCAATTTCATCTAAGTTTATAGACAAGGTAACATGTGATGTGGTGCCACTAAGTGAATGTGGAATGGTCTTAGGCAGTCCTTACTTGTATGATCACAAAGAAATTTTTTACAAGGAAAATAATCAATATCATTTAACCAAAGCAGGTCAAGAATATGTGGTTCATGCTCATCATTTAAAGGAAGATAAATCTCTTCAAACTATGGAACAATTAAGAAAGGAAACTCAAGAAAGAAACAGACTTATAATTGTTTCAAATCAAGTAATCGATCTTAAGCAAGAATAGGACATGATTGTAGAATGGAAGATCAATCACACTTTGCTTCAAGATAAGCTAATGTCGTGTAGATATTACAAACATATCAGCTCATTTGCAGTCATATATTTTATGCTATCATTAGTAATTTTGTCTACATGTATGATAGTGGCTTCAATAATATGTGACATGGTACAAATGGATAACAATATGTTGTCAATTATCATGACTGTTTTATAGTTGATGTTGATGAGACAGGTGCACAGGAAAGAGTTCAAAGACAGGGAACATGCCGAGTGGCCTATCCTGATCTTGATGACTGGTCAGTAACCTTTTGGGTACCAAAAGGTCTTTAGTGGGGAGGTGTGATCTAGAATTGCATCCAGGAGCTTGATGGGGCTTAGAAAGGCCTGAAAATACAATTTCTCATAATAGATTCAAAACGAACATGTGCGTAGGCCTTGTCATTATGAACCCAACACAACTTGAACGGGCTCAAACAAACATCGTATGTGCCTGATGTGGCGATATGTTCGATTTGCCAAATAGACAAAAAATAATGACTGTACAGTCTTTATAGTGCCACGTGGAAGATGATTGTACAGGCCGTATGGCCATACAAATGATGTGGCAGGAAAAGTTGGTGTTGATGTGGAGGCACCTGGAGGTGACACGTGCTAGGGTGAATAGGTGTACAGATTGATGATGTGGACATGATGCTGACGTGGAAGGTACAGGTGGACCAATCCAGGAGTGACACATGTCACCACTGCAAGGGTGACACGTGGAACGCCCGTACAATGTACGTACGACACATGGTAGATAGTCATTGGGTAAGGTTGATGACTGAGAATCTAACAAGTGGACGAATGTTGGTTTGACACATCAGTTGGTTCGTGCAAATAATGCGATACCACATGGAACCCCTGCATTGGTCATTATGTATGGAAAAATATTATGGGGTCAATGAGTTTCGACCGTGTGACCTTCCACTACGATAGGATTTGGCAGGGTCGGGCTAGCTAGCTTGCCCACACATGTTACTTGTTATATAATGGGCATATATATTATTTAAAGTGTTAATTGTCGTACATCCGAGCGAAAAAGAGTTGGATTCTAGCCCCAGCCCTTGGTGATACGACCACGATACATGAATAGACCCTAGTTTAATGTTCAACGTGGAGGTGGATAAGGGATAGACCCCGGTTCTTGACATTTGTGCATATGACCCGGCCTGTATTCAGTTAGCACAGAAGTAAAGGGGTTAGCCCCGGTTGGTCGAGCTAGCCCGTCGACCAGGGGCATAACCACTGTCTTATTTTTGAGGGCTACAACAAACCAGTTGCACGTGGAGCCTAGTCTAAGGGCCATATGGCCTTCCAACATACGACCAGGGGTGAAACTTCAGGGGGCCAACACACAAACACTTAGCGCCTGGCCACGTGGAGCGTGCCAAGTGAGCAGGGGCTAGTGAAAAAGGGGTTTCACCCCAATATATTTTCCAAAGTAGTTTTTAAACCATATAATAATGATTTTTTATGGATTATTAGCTAGGTTTTGGAGATTTTGGCTAATATTGGGAGATATTGGGCCATTTCTGAGGCCAGATATTGGGGGGAAGTTGGGAGATGGTTGAAAACTTCAGATATATATAAACTAGGTCTTCTTGAAGCCATGGAGGACATTCAGAGTAGGGTTGTGCTGAAGATTTTCCAAGCCAAAGCCATTTTTTTATGCAGGGAAGCTATTGAGGAGCGCACCTTTGCAGGCCATTTCTGGGATCTCTGGTCATCCGATTTCAGTGTTGTTTCTTTTGTTGGGTTCTAGAGATCTGGTAGAACAAGACCAGATCAGATTTGTAACCTTTTGGCACTGCTTTGATGTACTTTTAAAGATTTGAACTGAAATAAGAAAATCCTCACCCACTAAGACAAAGGCCCGAAGACGTAGGTGAGATTGTCGAACTCTATTATCACATTGGTGTTTATGGTTTGCTTTTCTTCTTTCTTTATTTCATATTTGTACATGTGTATATGGATGTCATTTTTCATTCATAATTATTCCTCTTTCATTTAGATTCCTAAATGGTTAATTAACACATGCTAAATAGCTCAACCATTGTCATTTAAAATATCTTTTCAGATAATCAGTTCCCTTTATTTTTTCTAAGACTGCCTCCTGAACATTCCCCATCGCTCTTTTTCTTCTTCTGAGAAAAGGTTGTGATACCTATTTCTATCCTCTCTACCTTCCCTTACTTCTCTGCAATTGAGAAATGAAGGCTTATTTGAAGATTTTCTCCCACCCCTTTTATTCTCAGGCTTGGAATTCATCAAGGAAGTGGCCTTGTTCCTAGCTAGACCTTTGCATCTGCCAGTTTCCATGCCTCAAAGCCAGAATCTGATCTCTCTTCTCATAACCCTCCTTGAAGACAAACAAAATAACGAGATGATAGTCTTCAAAATCCAGAGGGGGCCACTAAAATCATTCCTCGAAAAGAAAGGGAAACAACCTATCCTGGATGAGTGCTTCCCGTCAGAGTTCCCCCCCAAATGGAACCAACAAGGTAGACCAAGAAAACTAGGAAAACTATGAAAGGAGACCATAATGACTTGAAATTGTTTAGTTTCCCTCCTCTTATAGCCAAGGTTCTTATCCCACAGAAGTAAGATCTCGTCCCCTTTCCACTTTCGGCCATGATTACCCAAACTAGACCAGATCATTCAGGACTTGGGATTATCAACTATATTCATTACTATTTTGGCTAAGGTAGAATACAACGGCCTCGCCATGCTACCTACAATATTTGAAGAAACCTCCTATGGATTGTGCTATAGACTTTTCATTAAATCGACCATCATCTTCCAATGATAACTAAAATTCGATTGTACTGATCCACCTTCCTTTGAATTGACATTCATCCAGCCTCATGGAAGAACCTATTTTTTCATAGACACCCAGACCTTTGACACCCCGACTAGGTGTACGCTTGGATCCCCATCTATCCTCGCATGAAGAGGAGGGTTTTCATTCCATTTAAAGCATGTTATATTATCTCTGAAATCACCCTTACCCACGTTCTTTCATAACCATGGGATTCTCCATGGGGATGGCCCACTGCCACATTAGCTAGGTATTCATCTAACGAGTTGGCCTAATGTTGGACGTGGCTTCGAAATATAACTGACATGTCATGGATGGCCAAGGCCACTTCCGAAAGACCTGTTGAAAAATGCCATTTTTTTTATACATGGTTTTGATGGGCTCCGTTAATGAGTTTACCTAAGGCTGAAATAAGGATTTGGGAGCCACCTTCTACAACAAGTTTCAAGTACCCAAGGTCCTTTGTCATTTGTAGACCCACAAGAAACCCTGCTAGTTCAACCCTGTTGTTAGTATTGTGCCCAATTCTGATATTATAGAGGCTTACAATATCTCTAAAGGAATCTTAGAAAATACCGCCAACACCTGTAGCACCAGGGTTTCCCTTTGATGCTCTGTCAAAGTTTAATTCACCAGGGTTTCCCTTTGATGCTCTGTCAAAGTTTAATTTCAAAAATCCCTATAGTTCCTAAATCCCTCGTGACTAGTTTCTCAGGTTGTGGGTAGGGAGCTATGGGGGGGGAGCTTCCCCTGGAAGATGTTCCAGTTTGCCAAAAAATATTTTTCATTTCTCGTTATGGTCCAACCCTCGTCTTTCTAGGGCACCATGGAAATGGTTTAACATATATTATTCTGAATCCCTTGCCAGAGATGGTCCAAGGGAAGGAGTTGATTTCATAATATCTTTCTATTTTTTTCTTTGCACAAATTTTAGAGGAGAAATCTCGAGAAAAGGGTCCAGGATCGGTTGAGAATTTGATTTTGGTAAGGAGCGGTTCTCCATTCATCAATTTTTTTAATGATTTCCTATCTATTTTTTTCTGAAGTTTGAAAGAGGAGGGCACCTTGGTTCCATAATTCTGAGGCTACTCTATAAGAAATGAGGATATGATTCAAATTTTATCCCTCTTGAGAGCACATTAGGAAAATGGAAGGGCCTTCAAAACCTCTCTTTTGGATTTTTTCCTAGGTTAAAGTTTTTTTGTTGATTACCAACCACAAAAGGTGGTGATTTTCAGCCAAAGTTGAAAATTCTATATTTTGGTCCAGACTGTCATGTTGAGCATGTCTAGAAATCCCATGGCTTTATTATATGCATCTTTGATATGGAAATTCTTGTCGCCCTTTTTTCCCCATAGAATAATGTCTTGAACTTTCTTGAGAAGGGGGGGAACTTCTTGAGGGTATCTTCCAAGGCATGGCGAGAGGTCCCACTTCAATATATTGGCCATTGTGAAGGCTTTATCCAAGTTTTGGTTATTCCTTTGATTGGGTGGTGAGTGTCTTTCCAATATTGGACTACCTTTGACAAGTCGATCCCCAACATATTTTATTGGATTGGTTTCATCTCTTCCTCCAAGATTAGAGAAGGACGTTGCTCCCATGCATCCTCCCAAAAAATGGTCAACATCCCATCATGAAGCTCTGTTGGCCCTTGGTTCTAGAAGTAAGCGAAGAATAATGAAGAAAAGACGAAATACGAACTACGTGGATGACATAGTGACTGATACTGGGTCGAAGTCAGCAAAAGAGCAGAAAAGATGGAGTAGAGTAAGAGAGGCTCACGCAATTGGTCGAACTAGAGGAAGACCGATTTATTGCAAGATTCCATTAGCAAGTCCAGAAGGAATGAGAAAAGGCCTACCATGATAGGCATATCAAGAAGAAAGCATTTAAGCAAGGAGATATGGTATTGGTATACGATAGCAAGTTCATGAAACATCCAGGGAAGTTCATAACACATTTGATGGGGCCGTATGAGGTTTCCTATGTTACAGAAGGAGGAGTTGTGTAGTTGAAGACTTTGAATGGAGAATGGAACGAAGGGTTAGTGAATGAGATCTGGTTGAAATTGTACTATGAGAACCAGTTGCCTCGTGGCTCTCGGTAAAAATAGAAGGAGAAGGGTCTAGGTATGAGGTGTAATTGAAACTAGGTACCAGACATAGAAAAGACAGCCTGCACACAGTGAGGAGGAATAGAGCTGAAAGTACAGACTACACTGGGTAGTATGCAATTGAAGAAAAACAGAAGGTTCAGATCAGAGTGCCTCAGGACGAGTCACAGGTGATTTTTGGGGGCCTGTTGGCCCTTGGTTCTGGAAGTAAGCAAAGATTAAGGAAGTAAAGAAAAAATACGAACTACACGGATGACACAGTGACTGATACTAGGTTGAAGTGAGGAAAAGAGAAGAAAAGATGGAGCGAAGTAAGAGAAAGAATGCCGTTGGATGAGGAGATCGATGAAGACATATCAGCAAGGAAGACGGATTGTGGACAACTCAACAAGAGAAAAAAAACACTAGTAGATGCTTTGGAGCACCTCGTAGGAAGGAAGGAAAGACAGGTTGGCGAAGCCTTGCAAACACGGGTCAAGTTGACCTAGGGTTTTAGACACCTAGGGATTTGGTATCTAGGGTTTTAGACACCTAGGCTTTGGCCTAAGGTTGTCGATGAGCTATTGTAATGTATAAATAAAGGTCAAGAGGACCTGGGATGGGGTTGCTGTCATCATTAGTTTGAGTGTGTAATGATGAGTGATTGTTGTTATTTTTGAGAGAAAAGTATTGTGTGGAGAGGAAAGTTTGTGTTGTAATATCTCCAATTGGGTGCGAAGATCAACCCTGCAGCTGGGTGCGCAAGGAGGGGAGGAAGAGAGAAGAGGGAAAGAGAGAATAACTACTAGCTAAGAGCGTAGATAGGACTGTATGATTTCACCTAATATATTATAAAGCATAGTTCTGTGGACATAGCCCTAGGGAGAGGGTGAACCACATACATCTTGTTGTTGTGTGTGATTGATGTTGTGTTCTTTTTCTCTATGATATACTGTTATTGCATTAGTATGTTATATCTGATAGGTAACTGTGCGAAGTAGGCCTAAGCTGGTAACTAATATCTGGATGATGTGTTGTTCTTATATTAGATCCACTTTGTATTTCCTCTGGTTGTAGACACATGTGTCCTGCAACCCCCTATAGCTACTTCGGGTGAGATTGCATCTACCTCATAGGTGTTTTCAAAAGGGCCAGTAGTTAGGACTTGTTGGTGCGCTATTAGAGCTGAACCCTGGGTCTGCCCCTATTCTAACAAGCTCCCAGAAACTTTGGGTTTGCACTAATTTGTGATTTTTCCAAGCATAGTTCTAGATCAAAGATATTTTCTTGTCCCCATTGAACCAATCTTGAGGAGGGATGTCTCTGGTATATTTCTCCTAACAAATATTTTTCCAAAGTTCCTCTGGGATTTTTATCCATCTCCAAAAAAACAAATCTTCCAAAGCCTGGCCCATTTTCAATGGGTCTTTGAGGACTAAGTTTTGGGATTTTGGCTCACACAGTTTTTCCCAAGAAATCAAAGCCCATTTGTTTTCTCGTTTAGATCCCCCCCCACAAGAAATTCCTTTGAATAGATATAATATTTTGTAAGAAATGAACAGGAGATGCAAGAACGAAAAACAAATAAACAAGCATGGGCATTAATACAAATTTTATTAGAATAATTCTCCTAGGCAGAGAAAGGAACCTGTGGGTCTAGTAGTTTAGGCAACCTTTGATTTTAGAAAGGATCTCTTGCCACCTAGCATTGTGAATGGCCCTGTCCAAAAGAGGGGCCTCGAGATATTTCAATGGCAGGGAGGATCTCTTGGAAACCAATATTATAGAAATCCTTTGTTGAATTATAATTGGGGTATTAAAAAAGACGATTCTAGATTTATCCAGGTTGAGTTGCATGCCTGAGGTTAAAAAAAAAAATCCAAAGTTCTCTTGGTATATCTAGCCTCCTGCACTGTAGGTTTACCCAAAAGAAGGTTTCCATCCATAAATTGGAGGTGAGACAAGGGAGAAGTATGGGAGGAAATAGATAAACCCTTCAAATGGCCTTCCAAAAGGGTTTTCTTCAAAAAATGCCCCAATCCTTTAGTGAGAATAATGAATATGTAAGGAGACAGAGGGTATCCCTATCGTAACCCCCTAGATTATTTGAAGGTTGGAGAGGGGGAACCATTAAACATCATAGAAAGTAACACATAGGAGATCAGGTTAAGAATCTGGTTAATCCACAATGGATCGAAGCCGAGAGCCCCTAGAATTTCTCTCAGGAAACCCGAATTAATTTGGTCATAATATTTAGATAAATCCATATTTAAGATCATCCCCAAATTCCTACTAGTCTTAAGAGAATGAATGGCTTCATGGGAAATAATTATTCCATCCAGGATTTGGTGGCCTTCTCCAAAACCCCCTTGTTCTGGAGAAATAATTTCCTAGAGAATAGGCTTAAGTATGTTAGCAATGATTTTTGTAATAATTTTGTAAATTACATTGCATAAAGAGATAGGTATGAAATTATTAGCACAATTTTCTTCCTTTACTTTAGGAATCAGGGCCAAGAAGGTGGCATTGAAAAATTGCAAAAATGTCTTGGAAGTCTTGGATTCTTCCACTACTTCCCAGACATCTTTACCTATGATGCTCCAACAGACTTAAAAGAAGTTCGTTGTCAAACCATCTAGCCTAGTAGCCTTTCCTTAAAGAATTTGTTTTATTGTTGCTTCTACTTCGACCAAGCTCACACTTGTAACATCCCCACTATAATCCCTAGTTTAATTTATGCTTATGTAGATATAGTGTGTGGCTACGACCAAAGCGATCTAATATGCAAATTGTATTTCTATGTTTTAATAATAAAATGTGATTCCAACTGCTAAGGGGACATGGAAAAGAGATGGGGGTTGAATTAATCGACACTAGAGGTGGGTGTCTAGGATAATGGGCAAGATGGGTTCAAGGGGGAATTACCCATGTATATTAATTCAACCCATTTTCCTAAATTTTCTATCTGTATATGAACCTCCCCATTTCTGATTGAGTGTTCCCAAAACCAATCATTGAATACATGTAAGAGGGTGGGTGTGAGTAGTCACATCCCAAATTTATTGGGCACATGGGGGTTGAGTACAATCAACTTGCGCAAGAGTGTGAGTCAAGCAAGAAATTCAAAGGAGAGGAAATTTGTATGTGTTGGAAAATAGTTTTACACATTGCATTTTTGTGTATGAGGAGAAAGGGGAGAGGAAGAAGGAGAGATTGGATCTAGTGCAGCCATGGAGGGTGAATTATGGAGGAAGTTGGAGAATATTGGAGAGTAATTGGAGCTGGAAACTGAAGAGCCAGGTTTTCATGCCTGGAGAGTGAAATCTTGAGTGAGTTGCACTAAAACAATAAGTGTTTGTTATGTTTTGTTGGTAGTTTTCCTAGAATAAAGTTCCCTTGACTTCCCAGCTAAGAGATTATTGGTTACCTATGGCAAAGAGATCCTGATAAACAAATGGGATGCCCGAGGGATTGAGATTAGTGAAGGGGTACATTACTTGGGTTGCACAGGTCAAGAGGAAGAGGGCTGGTGGAAAATCAGGATAGTTGTAGGAAAATATCAGTGGGTTGTGAGTGGACTGTGAGAGACCACCCTCTTTTTTGGATTACTAGCCTCGGATCAGGGGTGACTGGTTGTTGATATTTGGAATAGTCAATCTATGTTTGGGTGGAATGTTTGTCCCAAGAAACTGGTTGCATGACTCTTGTTTAAAGATAAGTGTTTTATCTTGTTGTTGTGTTATTTACAAGTGTTATTGTTGTGCATGAACTCTGCGTAAATGAGAATGATTTACATGCTTCCATAATGAGTTTTTCAGCTACATTTCTTGTTGTTTATTAGCATCATTATGTACATGCTTCTATTTTATGGTTGTAGATAGTAGCTAAATCTATTTTTATTTGTAGCTGAAAGTTACAAGAAATTAGTTAACTGTAAATGAATTAATTTAGTTAGAAAAAAATTCATTTTTATGAGTATTTTGCACCGTAATGTCCCTCAGATGGGTTGGGGGATGTTACATGATCATATCAGATCTTCTAGTTCAAATATTGGGCTTCGATGAGCTTGAACCAAAGAGAAATGGTGGAATTCGTTGTTATAGATTTTGTCTACGACAAATTTGGGGAAAAACAGAGAATTCAGAGAGAAATCCCCAAATCCATGGGAAAAATCCAGGTTTAAACAAATCTGGATTATTTAAGAGGTTCCATGGATTCAAGCAGTAAATTTGAAAATCAAAATTCAAACCTAGAATGGTTGAAATTTGAGTTTTAATGGTTGCCTGTAGAGTTGCAAGCAGTTTGGTGAATCAATGACTCAGATCATGTTTTATCTCGAGATCAATGAATGAGATTCACTTAAGTAAATTTAAAAATTCGTAAAGGTTCAGCCATTTGGAAGGTTGAACAAATCAATGGATGAGATTCAATTTCGACGTTTGGAAGTTGAAGGATATCGACGGTTCATATTCGCTTGGACTACGATAAAAAAATTTAAGTGTGAGGTTCGATAGTAGAATCTGTCGACGAACGATGGTTATATTGACGAGTTTTGTGAAGTGTTGGAAATTCTCCACTAGAAAATGTCGATGGTTGATGGTCTATGGATGAATGTCGATAGAGTTGGACGATGTTTATAGAATCAATGATCAAGATGCATTTCGAGGGTTGTGAAATGAATGAGATTGATGGCATAGATCAATTGTAGAAATGTCAAAAATTTACTAAGTGTTAAAGTTCATGAAGAGAAATCACTGACAATTGATGCTTGGGTCGGCTGAAAGGGAGAAGAGTTTGGTTCGGTTGAAAGGGAAAAGTGTTTGTTTCAGCCATAAGACATCTCCGACCCCTGATGGCCGATAGTCGGGGGTTAGCCAAATACACCGAAGTGTTATCAATCACCAATGGATGATGATTCGGTGGTCAGGCGTCGATTGATTCGGTGAAGTGTTGTAAATCAAGAAAGAGAAGTCGTCGATGATCGATGCACCAATGGTTGGGCATCGGTCGATTCTGTGATTTGTTCGAGTCATCTAAGAGAATAGACTAATGTTTGATGGAGGGAAAAAGATGATGGTGTGTCGTTCCATGTCAGAATCCATGTGTCATGCCACAACACCCAAGTTCACACCTTAGGATGACATGGCATGACACGCCACCATCCACGTGTCATGCCACGTTAGTAGTTTCCATGTCAGCCAAAATAAGTGTTCGATGGTCGATGGTCAGGTCAAGCGATTTGGGAAAGTGTATTTGATAGTTGTTAGGGATCACTGATTGTCGATGGGCGACTGTCGAATCGACTGATTTAAGAGTTGTGTGAAAATCGATCGTCAGGGAAATGGGTCGATGGTCGACAGTTGCGTCAACAGATTGAGAAAAGTGTCATGTGCATCCAAATAAAAGTACTGACCATCGATGGTCGATAGAGTTATATCAATGGTTATTGTTTATCCTAGTTTGATATCAACAGTCCAGATTTAAAAGACTATTATGGTAGTAAAACAGTTGGTTTTGTGTGAAAATTTTGGGTTTTTGAAGGTCATTAACTTGCGGGGCATTTTTTAGGTCCTAAATAACATTTGTATCCAATCAAAACCCACGATAATATAGTATACCAAGGTACACTTAGTATCTATATCTAAAATAAAAGAACTCAGAGAGAGCTATCCAATGAGCTAAACGGTTCGCAAAATGGAGCTCATATGAGAAAGTTACAGCCAAAACAATGAAGGTAAATTTTTTCCACCAATTTTACTTATGGAGGGAATAACTCCATGCTTAGAAGTTCGTTTGGGGCACAAGAGTAGTCAATGGAAAGATTATGACTCATAGAATATAGCGGTGGACTCATATTTTGGTTATGGGTAACTAAAAATGCGCAGGAAGAGAAATAAGACACCTGTAAGAGATCTTCAATAATGTTGTATTCCAAAGCATGAGTTTTAGATCGACTTGGGGTTTTATTTTCTTGTGAAGTATTGCGATTATTGTTAGCCTATGTAGGAATGTTTGGATTTTGGGTAGTTGTGGGAGGTATTATTTTCCTAGGGAATGGGATAGTTTTCAAGTGTAGAGGAGTACTCGATTCTTATCCTTTGATGTGAAGATTATAGTATTTGGGCACATCTTTTGTAACCTATGTATCCCCTACAGAAATATCTTCGGCCTATTCCTCATCTAAATATAGACACCAATCCCAAAAAAACACGGATGATGCCTTCGTTGTATCCTTATCCTCATTGGTTTTCTCTTTTTTCATTTCTTTGTTCTGCTCATTGGTAGTTTCTTGTTGATCTAAAAATTGGTTGATGACTAAGGTCATGGAATTGATCCATTGAGGATAGGTTTTCTCGGAATGGTTCATTTGGTGGTATGAAAAGAATTTTTCCATGCCAAAATCATCCATATTTGATGTAAGACCCATGGTTTCTATTGGCTTGGGAGAGTTATCATTCTTCTTAAAGATTTGATGAAAAGGTTTCTGCTTGGAAGATCCTTCACCAACATTTTTCTTGAGGTCCACTACTTCATTGAAGATATTTTCTGCCAGCTTGACCATGTTGTTTAGACACTTTGGATCTTTTTCAGGGGGTTCAGTTAGGATTAAAGGTTTCTTTTTGAATTTTTTAGTCTCTTCGGCAGTAGGGTGGTTTCCTAAAGAGATTAACTCTTTCCCAACCTCCTTAGCTTCTTCTAAATTCTGGGCCAAAGTAATTTTGTTATTTCTCTTAACGAACATGACTATGGAGGGATGTCACACCAAAGTATATCATTCTATGGTCAAGGGTTCTAGAGGAGAAGTCATAGTAGATAAATTATTAAGGATAATGGTGAAACGTTAGTTGAAATCCTTTACCTTCTCTTTTTTCTCCATTTTTAAGGCCACTAGTTCTTTGTATAAGGTTCCAGGAGTCTTTTCGTCTCCAAAATTTTTGAGGAAGTATTTCTTGAAATCATCCTACCAAGTTATGTATTCAAATGGTAGGTTATAATACCATGTAGAAGCCTTGTCCTTGAAAGTATAGGGAAAGATCTTGTAAACCACATCTTTGTGTTGAACATCAAGGAGCCAGGTAGCTAGGAATAAATTTGTTAAGCCCTAAATAGTGGCACATTACCCCTTAATTGGGGAATATTACTTTAGTATTGTTATTTTATTTATGTCAGATAGGGTCCATTAGTTTTAATTGTACCTCCTAGTCTCCTATATATACCAAGGAGAAATTTTCATTTGGAATGATCTTGTATTTGTGAACTTATGTGCTGGATAAGGAGGTTTCCCCCTCGAAGAGGCTTATTATCTAAAATTATTTATTTTCTAAGGCGTGGAGTAGTTATCTGATGGTTTTATGCTATCTGGATATTCGTTTCCTAACATTTGGTATCAAAGCTCAAGGTATTGGGGTTTCGCTGATGCATATGAGACACCTTGGAATTTTCGCTATAAATTGTTTTTTGGGATGTTTCAGAAGGAATTCCTTGGGGGATATTTAGTATATGGATCAAGGTACTTGTGGTTAAAATATCAACTATCTAGGATTTATATTTTCGGAGATATATCCTATGGAAGATTAGGTTCTTGAATCATCCTGAATTTAGTCGTCTCAAAATTTTCACTATAAATTATTTTTTGTGATTATTATGATCGTGAAACTCAAAGGATATTTAGAGGAATTATCAAGGTATATTTGGTAAAAATTTCATCTTCTGGGGAATCCAATTTTTGGAGATACACCCTGTGTAAGAAAGGGTAGCTGACTAGTCCTATTAACTAGTCCCAAACAAGTGTTCCAGATAAAATAGGGATATATTTTTCAGTGAGTATCCAAATTAAGTGATACCAGTTGCATTAGATAGTGAATATTTTGTATTATTTCTGGTACAATTTTAAGAATAAGATATCACATATTGTGCGCTTGGCACGCTTTACAAGTATGATCTCTTGTAAAGGAAAAAAATCAGCAAGGTGTGGGGAAGTTACCATAACTTCCACTTGGAACATCCAATTTTGATTAGACCTATGGCATTGTAGAGAGAAAATATCAGAGAACTACATAATGAAATTTCATACCCAGAAGGGTCGAAATTCTAAATATACAACAGAAGAAAGCTCAGCTAGAAGAACAACCTCTAAATCAAGGTTTAAAAGGTGTGTTTTTGTTTTTTGGAAATTTGCATATCTTTTGAATAGAAGATCCAATTGGGGTGATTCAAAAAGTAGAATACATTGGGAAAAAATGAGTATCACATAAATTTGAGAGAAACTTAGGGATTTGTTTTAGGTACATACATGTTTTGGTATCTCTAAATGTGGGAGTTGTTGTTATTGGTTAGTGCTACAACTCGAGGATAGTGTGGTTCTTCC
>SNQJ01S0000739.1:278865-294751 GCA_010110895.2 Picea sitchensis | reverse complement strand
AACTACATGGAGAAATATACTTCACAAAGTTGGAACTTCATTCATGGTATCATCAGATTAGAATGAAGGAAGAAGATATCCCAAAAATATAATTCATAACTCATGAAGGCTATTATGAATTTACGGTCATGCCTTTTGGCCTTACGAATACACCTTCCACATTCCAAGGGTTGATGAATTCCATTTTCAATCCCTTCCTTCGAAAATCTATGTTAATATTTTTGGATGTTATACTAATCCATAGCAAGTCTTGGGAGGATCATGTTCGACATGTTGACATGGTGCTACACCCACTAAAGGAGCAACAACTATATGCCAAACCATCCAAATTTTTCTTTGGGGTGAAGAAGGTAGAGCATTTGCATCATATTGTATCTCATGAAGGTGTCAAGGTAGACCCTAACAATATTAAGGCCATGATGGACTGGCCGATTCCAAAAACATTGAATAATCTTAGAATATTTTTGGGTTTGACAGGTTACTACCGCAAGATTGTTCAGGACTATGGAAGAATAAAATAACCTTTAAAGACATTAACTAATAAGGATGCATTTTCATGGACTCCAGAGGAAACTCATTATTTTTAACAACTTAAAGAGGCGATGTGCAAAGCTCCTTCCTTGACCACACCAGACTTCACAAAAACCTTTATTGTGGAATGTGATGCCTCAGGAAATGGAATTGGTGTTGTTCTAATGCATGAAGAAGGGCCTCTTGATTTTGAAAGTCGACCACTCAAGGGAAAGGACTTACAAAAACACATTTATGAGAAGGAAATTATGGAAATAGTACATGCATTGAAGCAATGACACCCTTACCTAATAGGTAGGCACTTCAAGGTAAAAACAGATCATGACAGTATTAAATACTTCTTGGAAAAAATACTATCTTCATAAGAACAACAAATATGGGTGACCAAGATGTTGGGATATGATTTTGAAATCATCTACAAAAAAGGGAAGAAAAATGTTGTGGCAGATGCACTCTCAAGAAAGGATGAAGATGTTAAGGCATTTCTCTGTGGTATCTCTATCATCCAACCTGATTGGAAAATAGAAGCAAGGGATGAATGGAAGAATGACGTAAAGGTGTGGACTCTCATTCAAAGGTTGCAACAGGATTCCAGTGCATCAGATACATTTACATGGAAAAAATATTCACTATGGTACAAATATCACTTATATTTGTGTAAGAACTCCCAACTCAAACAAAAGGTACTTTTGGAATTGCACACCTCTCCGGCAGGAGGCAACTTAGGATTTTTGAAAACATATCATAGGGTCAAGAAGGAATTTTTTTGGGATGGCCTTAAAACTGATGTTCAAAGGTTTTTGGCAGAATATTCGGTTTGACAACAAAATAACGTGGAAACAATTAATACCTCGGGTCTTTTACAACCATTTACCATCCCAAGTAAACATTGGGAGGAGGTTTCCATGCATTTCATCACAAGGTTACCGAAGTCTGAAGGAAAGAGTATCATCATGGTGATTTTTGATAGAATTACCAAGTACACACACTTTTTTGCACTCTCTCATCCTTTCAAATGCAGTATAGTTTCCATTGCATTCATGGAGACAGTTCAAAAGATACATGGAATCCCAAATATTATTGTAAGTGACAGAGATCCCATCTTCACTGGACATTTTTGGACATAATTCTTTTCTTCTTTGGGTACTCAATTGGATCATATCTCATTGTATCATCCTCGATCTGATGGACAAACTGAGATAGTGAACAAATGTTTGGAAGTCTGCCTTTGTTGCTTTGTTTATGATAAACAAACACAATGGTTCAAGTGGTTACCCTTGGAAGAATGGTGGTATAAATCTTCCTTCCATACTGCAACAAAAATGACACAATTTATGGCGCTTTATGGATATCACCCATCGTCCATAATTTCATATCTAAAATAAAAATATAAGGTTCAAGGAGTGGAAAATCACATCAAGAATCAACAACAAGTTCTCCAACTCTTAAAGGACAACTTGACCATGGAACAAAATTACATGAAATAACAAGCAGATCAACATTGTAGTGAAATAAGTTTTGAAGTAGTGGATTGGGTATTTTTAAGACTACAAACATACAAACAGATGTCCCTAAAGAAATATAAGAAGAATAATAAATTATCACCAAAGTATTATGGCCCTTATAAGGCGTTGCAAATGATTGGTACTATGGTATACAAATTGAAGTTTCATGTATCTTCACGACTACAACTAGTTTTCCATGTTTCATGCTTAAATAAGGTTATAGGGGACAAGATACTAGTTCAAACTATATTACCAGAACTTGAGGAGGAAGGAAAAATCATATTGGAGCCTGAAGCTATCACTAACACAAGAATTTGCTAGCTGATGAATGGATCCATTTCAGAGTATCTCATTAAGTGGGAGAAACTACCTGCTAAAGATTCCACTTGGGAAGATGAGTCCTTTATACATAAGTATCCAAAATTACTCAAATGTTGTGGACAACACTTTTATAAAGGGGAGGGCATGGTAATCCCTAAATAGTGGGACAATACCCCTTAATTGGGGCATATTACATTAGTATTGTTATTTTATTTATGTCGGATTGGGTCAAATAGTTGTAATTGTACCTCCTAGTCTCCTATATATACCAAGGAGACCTTTTCATTTGGAATCATCCTGTATTTGTTAATTTATGTGGTGTATAAGGAGGTTTCCCCATCAAAGAGGCTTATTATCTGAAATTATCTCTTTATTAAGGTGTGGACTACTTATTCTAATGTTATTATGCTATTTGGATATTTGTTTCCTAACAAAATTCTTGACATAATATTCCGGCAAACAAGCTTTGTCTTGATCAAACTTTGGGATAAGTCTTTTTGAATGTTTAGGCAGTTCATGCATAAGTTCGAGTAAGTTTAAATATCCTTGAGAAATCCACAGTGGGATTATATTATGATTATGAGCCATGATTTCCTTTGAATCAAATACAAAGTGTTCACCATCAGAGTGGTGCTTCAAACTAAGATGAGTAGGATCTGGAGGTGTAGGAGGTATTTGGTCCAAAGGTAGGGGTATTTCTTGTAAAGCGGTCTCTACTAAATCCTTTAGAGAGTCAACCAAAATGTTAGATTTATTCAAAGGCATGTTGACATATGAAGCTCTCCTCCTAGGTAGTGTTGAAGCTATGGGAAGGACACCAAGAAACTTGGAAAATGAATGAGTAATGCACCAAGTTTCAACAAACTCCATGTTTGGGACAATGTAGCAAGACTCAAGATTGGTTTCTAGGATTGCAATAACACTTTCAAATGTAGGATTGGAATGTTCAAAGGTTATATCCTTCTCTGAAGGGATATGTGATATTCATTTTTAGAAAAAGATGTTATCAGAGGACTGATAAAGAAATTGTCGAAGATCACCACTAGCCGTACAATCCATTCCCTACTTCTAGTGAAATTTATATTGAGGCAACAAGATTCCCCTTCAACAAATAGGGGTGCTCCCCAATACACGGTGCCAATTATAAAATGCATTGTTTGGTTTAAGAGTCCCATCTAGATTCTAGACCGGATTCCATTACTAGGTTTGAGGGGTGATTGGATGGTTTTGAATGCAATGAGAAATGCACAGGGTCTTCACTTAGTGAACCAGTGACATAACACATGTGTTTGTGGGAAATTAAATAATACCCCTAATTTCACTAGATACTGATAAATACCTCCCAAAATCCTTTTATTGAACCCCCTTCCCAATACATCTTTCCAATAAAATAAACCCCTACTTTAGCTTGATGCCCCTTTTATACCCCCCCAATACCTGTAAACCACTTGAGAATGCACATCCCCCTCAATACCTACAATATATTGACCTTATCTTTCACAATTAAAAACCCCTTTTATGAATGAACATGCTAAGATATTTTCCAACAGGATGAAGCCCCCGTGGGGAAATGAATATGCAAACTAACTAAGTGCAAAAATAAAATCTAACCTATCATTTCATAGCATGAGCGACTATGGTCACTGATTAGCAACTAAAAATGCAACTAATCCCTACAAAGGTCTTCTTTCATATAGTTGTTAAAAAGCAACAAGGTTAGACAACACATGCATAAACATACATAACCATATTGTTCTAAGCAATAAAATTGCATGCATAAACTACTCATCATCTTAGGAAAAAAGATAAGAAAGAAGGAACTAAACTATAGAAAATATTTCTTTATGCACAAGAATAGTCTATATAAAAAAGAAAATTCTTATAGCGCATGTAAAAAACATAATAGTCCACTAGAAATAATTAATAGTGAGAAACTATCCATAAGAGTTTGTCTCAAAAAAAATGGCCCTGAGGGATTCTCAATATTAATTCTAGAAATAGTTCACAAATATACAATGCTTGGAGAGCCCCTTCAAAATGGGTCTCTTCCTTTACTTATAGTAGTCCAAGTAACTTCTTGTGGGGTCTTCTTGAAATTTGCAAGAAGAAGTTCAATTCTTTTTCAACTTACCATTCTCAAATGATGTTGACAAGTGTTATAATAGGATGAAGTTGATGACGGTGGGGAAAAAGACAAAATAGGAGGTATTTTTAGACAAATTCAATTTTTCTAATTTGTCTATTTTACTTGTCTTTGTCTGTCACATAAGCTTCCCAAGCTTCATGCTATCCTCCGATCAGTATGAACCTATGGTATAGGAGTTATTTTAGGGAGACTTTATGGGATACTAAGTTGTTCGAAAGGGTTTTCATGTCCCTAGTCACATTATCCATGAAATCTTGAATCATAGTTTACATTTTGGTTGGCTTGACGAGATACTCCTCCATCAATTATGTTGTCACCTTTGTGGCTGTCTAAACATCTTCTTTCCTTCGCTTCATATTTTGATGAATTTCTTCAAAGATCTACTCTTTTTTCTTGGTCTTCTTGAGCACCTCAATAGGAGGTAGATGTCTTTTTTGTGTCAAAATGTGCACTTCCTTGTGGAGTTGTGCATAGATGGCCACATAGCTCTTTGTTTCCTTTTCATCCCTCTCTCTAGCTTGTTGGTAGTGATCAAGGAAAGCATAATCGATTTTCCTTTCCCATTTTGAAATGAGAGGAAGTTCGGTCGAAGCATTCGAGTTCTCAAGAATACATTGCTGCATTTTTTGCAAGCCTTCCCGGATGGAAAAAAAAATGGACATTTTTGGCATGCATCAAGATATATTGATCTATGATTTGTGCTTCCAACTACTGAAAGTTTTGAATGTGTCTGTACATTTCTATAGCCATCTCATTAAGCTCTTCCCACCCTCTCATTGCATATCCTAAATTCTTTGAGTCTTCCTTTATCTTTGCTCTCTTGGATGAATTATTCTTACAATTCTCTGATGGATAATTAAAAAGAAGGACCTTGAAATTTTTCTGGTGGACATAGCCTGGACATATCCCACAGTGGGTGAACCACGTATATCTGTGTCTCTATTGTATTGTGTATCTTCTGTGTTTTATTTTCACATTTGTTTTATTTTATTTCTCTGCTATCTTGTTTTTCTAACAACTCACTATATCAACTAATTATTCATAAACTTGCCAATATAGCCAAAATATAAATTTTCTAGTTAGAAAACTTCTAAGTGAAGTATTGGAAGGCTTCAATGAAGATTATGAGGATGAGCTACCTTTTTCAACAAGTTAAGAGAGTCTTAAAATGAAAATGAGGGTCCCTATTTCTTGGTAGGAATTGACTCTTCTAGCAATGAGACAAGTTAAAAGGGAAGGTGTTGGTGTGTGGCACAACAAGATCCTACAATATTATTCACAATATTGGACAAGTAACATATGACTTTGATTTTCTTTCTTCTCACATTCATAAGGTTTTTCATGTCTCTTTACTAAAAAACGTTTTGAGACAAACTATGATAGTGCAAATAGAACTTCCAAAATTATATGAAGAAGGTAAGTTGATTCTTGAACTCGAAAAAGTTATAGATAGGCATTCTATATCTTTGAGGAATATAACCATTATGGAGAACCTTATCAAGTGGAAGAATATGCATCCAAAACAAGATAGATGGGAAAATGAGTAGTTCATGAAGAAACACCCTTAATCACAAGCTTCCAGGGAATTTTTTGTTTTAAAAAAGAGGGGCTATGCTAAGGCCCTAACACTCATTTATTTTCATTATATTAGTTATGATTAGGTGAGATTAATAGTAGGTTACATCATGTTAATCAATGTGAATTATTCATTGGCTATTTTTTGGAGTTTGGTTCATAACATTGTTTATGGTAGCCAAATATTATATGAATAAAAAAATAATAACAGTTAGAAGGAGTCATGGTAACTCTTGGACGTTGAATGTAGATGAGAAAAGACAACAATTAGCAAGAGAATAGAAGAGAAATAATAAGGTACTTCAAGTTCCTAAATATTGAATATAGAGAAATAAAAATAAGTAATAATGGCCACAAATAATGATTGTAAATAATGAAGTGACGGAAATTTGATATGGCAAAGGAAATCTTCCAAGATAAAAGTGAACAAGGACTTCATCACATGATGGGTAAACTATCTATGTAGGTAAGTGTATTCTTGCGTGGAAGAGTCGTATCCTATGAATTAACAATTCAAGTGTAAATAATACAATGAAAATGACTTTCCGTTCACTTTAAACATGCCAATGGAGGAATAAATAACTCCATTTGAATTGGTCTTGGGAAATAGAATTAGAATCAATACATATGAATTAACAACTTAAAGACAATGAAAATTACTTTCCATTCACTTTAAACATGCCAATGGAGAATAAATAATTCCATTTTCTATGAATTGGTCTTGGGGAATAGAATTAGAATCAATACATATTATCCAATGAGGTGAAGAGAAATTATATAATCAAACACAGTTTACAAAAATTAGAATCAATACATATTATCCAATGAGGTGAAGAGAAATTATATAATCAAACACAGTCTACAAATAGCTCAAGATAATGGAAGGAGATTCCATCATGTGGATACTTGAGCTAGTTGAAAGATATTACAACACTAAGAGAATGATTCTAGAAAGTAAATGGGAATTATGGATGAGATACAAAGGTAGGATATGCTTAGTGCATTCCAAGTTTATTTAATGGATAACAATCCAAGGAAGTGTAGTGATTTCTAAAAGGGAAGTATTTAAAAGGAATATGAAATGGGAAGTCATATATATTGGACAGTGTATCCAAGACAAAGTGGACTCTAGAGGAGTCTATAATATTTGTGACATAGGTGGGTACTTTTCAATTGGAGAACTTTAATGGGGAGGTTGTGGAAGGATTGGTAAACGATAGTTGACTAAAACTATATAGGGACAATCGTGCTTCCACAAACTAGTATGAGTGCGCAGAAAGTGTACCATAGTACTTGTATAATAGTATTTGTATTATATAAAAGAGTTTGAGACAAACAATAAAAGAGTTTCAGACAAGATAAAGAATGTTGAAGTTATGCATAAGGTAATGCTCAAAATTGTTAAACTACTAAGGCAATAAACCTGAAAATGTCACAAATATGTAGAAAGAGGAAGGAATTGTGTGTAACAATGAGGATTGAATTGCGACAAAGATCTGTGCAGACGGAGGGAAAAGCATTAAAGAACATACATGACAGGAAAATCATTAAAGATAAAACATGAAGAAAAGGTAGTGGAGAGGCGTAGTCATAAATAAAAAAATGACAAGAGGGTTTTGATAGACTGAAAAATCTGGTGTATGATTCACCAAAGGATAGAAATTTAATGAAGAGTTAGGGAAAGAATTGAATGTGAATGCAATTGGATTAGACTGTAAATTTGGGTGTGAAGAAGAATGGAAACAAATGGCGACAGGCTATAAAATAATATGAGGGGTCAATAGGAAAAGGTTATTGATGTTAGAGCATTCAAAAAAATAGAAAGAGATGAGTGAGTTTGATAGAGCTGAGCAAGTAAGTTGTAAACATGAGTTATTTGCAGAGAACAGTGAAGCCACCGAAGACAGGAGAGGCTTCATCACAACAGAAGAAACAACGCACTAGGAAGACATCAATACCTATATTCAAGGAAACCATAGAAGCATTAGCATCAGGGCCAAGCCCGATTAACTTTCCGAAGAATTATGTGCCACCCAGAAAGTCAACAGTGAAGCAGGTTAAGCTACCAAAGTAGTTGAAGTATGAAATTTTCGAACTATAAATCCCACCGAGGGTAATCATTGAATGAGATATGTTAGGTGCAGTAGGAAATATAAGTTTGCATACCACGAATTGGAATATGTAAACAAGTTTCCAGAGTTAGCACTAGATAAGTACATGTACGCAAAACTTAGTCCATATTCAAAAGTTTCTATAGTAGAGCCAAAGGAGTGGGAAACAGGGTTGGAGAAAACAAGCATTTCGAATCTACTAAATATTCTACATTTTGGTAGGAGCACAAAGATCAACATATGCATCAATTTGTTATTGATTTGTTTCCATGGAGGATTTTTATGGTTGGAGAGGTCAGTTTCGATAGATGTTATATGTTGTTATGGTGTCGATAGAATCTGTTATGGTGTCAATAGAATATGTTATGTTATATGTTGTTATGGTGTCGATATAATTTGTTATGGTGTCGATAGAATCCGTTATGTTATATGTTGTTATGGTGTCGATAGATGTTATATGTTGTTATAGGTCGGTGTCGATAGAATCTGTTATATGTTGTTATGGTTTTATGCACATAATGAATGGAATAATGAATGAATGTTAAGTTGAATGGTTAGAATGAATGCCTCACATTCCTCCATGAATGAGAAAACCCGGTTCATGCAGTCCCCATAGATACCTCAGGTGAGACTTCACCTGCTTGTGGGTGATGCCAAAAGGATCGGTATATTTAGGGTTTTGTTGGTGAATACATGTTGATCCCCAGGTCTACCCACTATGCGCCAAAAAATACATGATCCATAAAATCTCTGGAAATAATTCCATACTATGGCATGAAAGACTGGGACATATTGGAGAAAATGGCCTTCAAACACTACATAGTAAATATACAGTTGAAGGTATGTCTAAATGCACCTTGGAATTTTATTTTTGTGAAAATTTCATATATGGTAAATAAAATTGAGTAAGTTTCCTATCTAGTGCAGCAAAAGGGATCACAAAGTTGATATACAATGGTGTGTTCAATCCTATGCCTATTCCATCACTAGGTAAATCTATGCATTATGTTTGATTGATAGATGATTTCTCAAGGAATACATGGATTTATCTTCTCATAAATAAATTTGAGGTACTTTATAAATTTAAAGAGTTAAGGATCTGGTAGAAAATCAAACAGAGAAGAAAATAAATGTGTTGAGGACATACAATGGTGGAGAATTTTGAGTGAATGAATTTGAAGAGTTCTATAAGAAGTGTTATATAGCAAGGCATATGACTAATCTATACACACCACAATAGAATGAGGTTGTAGAAGGGATGAACATAAATTTGATGGAAAAATCAAGGAGCATGCTCAATGGTGTCTGTTTAGAATAGTAATTCTAGGTAGATACAGTGGGTACTACATGTTACCTATTAAATAGATCACCCTCATCAAGATTTGTGGAAAAACTTGTGCATGAGGTATGGAATGGTAAGAAGCCTTCTCTTGAACATATCATAGTGTTTAGTTTTGATGATTAAGTACATGTTCCAAAGGTAAAGAGGAGTAAGCTAGATAATAAAGATGAAAAGCATATCTTTATTGGTTATAAATATGATATAAAAGGTTATAAGATTTGGAGCCCCAAAAATAAGAAGATTATTTATAGTTAGGATGTTTCTCTTAGAGAGGTTAAAAATGTTCCCAAACATGAATTCCCACCAAGGGAAGAAGAACCTGAGAAAATAGAGTTTGAGTTGGATGATCCAAAATCCAACTCGATAAAAGAATATGAAGTAGTAGAAGAAGAAGATCCTCATACCCCAGTATTGAGGATATCAGTGAGGGAAAGACGAAAACCATAGAGGTATAGTCCACCTGATTTTCATGTTAGTTTTTCTTTATCTATTACTATTCCTGATCCCAAAATTGCCAGTTAATCAATGCATTCATAGGATACTAAACTCTACAAGAAGTCCATGGTTGAAGAGATGAATTCCTTGGACAAGAATGAGGTATGGAATCTAGTTTAGTTTATAGCTAAAAGAAAATATATCGATAGAAAATGGTTGTTTAAGAAGAAGTTGAATGAATAAATTAAAGTGGAGAAATACAAAGATTGGTTAGTAGAAAAAGGTTATTCCTATGTAGAGGGAGTTGACTTTGGTGAAATTTTTTCTCCTGTTGCCAAGTTATATTCTATCGTATTTCTTTTAACTATTGATGTTGATTTTGATTTTTAAGTAGAACAAAAGGATGTGAAGACATCATTCCTACATATGGATCTGAAAGAAGAAATCTACACGAATCATCCATAAGGCTTTGTAGTGAAGGGAAAGAAAGAGTTGGTATATCAACTAAAGAAGTCACTATATTGTCTGAAGCAATCACCTAGGATGTGGTACAAAAAGTTTGACGTATACATCCTTGAGTTGGGATTTGTGAGGAGAAGGGATGATAACTATGTATATTCCAAGTAGGTTGGTAATCAATTCATTTATGTAGTGTTGTATGTTGATGACATGTTGGTGGTAGGAAACAACATAGATCTTATCAAGGAGGTGAAATCATAGCTATCCTCCAAATTTGACATGAAATATCTTAGTATTTCTAACTTCATTATGGCAATGGAGATTAAAAGAGATAGAGAAAAATATAAAATATGGTTGAATCAGAGAAAATATGTTGAGATGATATTGCATAGGTTTAATATGTAGGAAAGTAAACCAATCAAGGTTCCTTTTCCCATAGGTGTAAAGTTATATGTAGATTATTGTCCTAAGACACAAGAAGAGGAAAATGACATGTCTCATTTTATGTATGCTAGTCTAGTTGGTAGTTTGATGTATGCAATGGCATATACTAGACTAGACATTGCACATGCAGTGGCATGTTTTGAGTAGGTATATGTCAAAATTAGGGAAGGAGCATTGGACAACAATAAGGAGAGTTTTAGTTACTTGCATGGCACTACAAGTTATGGATTTTGATATGAAGGAAGACCATGATTAGATAGAGTGTTGGAAATACATGGGTTTGTTGATTCAAACTAGGATGGAGATCTAGATTGCAAAAGATATACAAGTGGGTATGTGTTTAACCTGTTTGGAGGAGCAATTAGTTGGATGAGCAAAAGACAAGTTGTAGTGGAACTCTCAACTGCAGAAGATGAATATATGGAAACCACTCATGCAAGTAAGAAATAAATATGGCTATAGATATTTTATTAAGTTATTGGTTTGGTATAACAAGCAATAATATTAGATTGTGATAGTCATAGTGCAGTATTCCTGGAAAAGAACCCAAATTGTCATTCAAAGGCAAAGCATATTGATGTCCAGTATCACTTTTTTAGAAAAATGGTTGAAGACAAGAAGGTGTTGTTGGAGAAGGTTCACAATCTAAAGAATGTTACAGATTCATTGACAAAGTCTATGGGCATCAAGAAGTTCTCTAGGTGTAGAGAAACAATGGGAATTCATGTCCTAGATTGTTGAATATGTAATCGTGTGACCCTCGATATGCAAAGAAAATAAAAAGTGGGAGAATGATGTGTATGTGTTATATTCTTTGGATGTGTGTAGGGGGCATAAGATTTGATGATCCCACCACCTGACAGATTGGGTAGTTTTTTCTATCATAACAATTTTTATTATTTTTAGTGGTTTTCTAAATTAATCCTGGATTAAGGGATTAGGGTTTTGGTAGCTGCAAAATACCCAAAATATTAGATATATCGTATTGTGAAAGGTGAAATTAATACTATGAAGAGTCGAGAGGTGTGGAACCAAGGAAGGCTAGTTTTCTTTTGATTAAGGGTTTCCAACATAAATCTCTGTGTACTATGATTATGAGCCATTAACTATTTTGTGTTTTCCTTAAGAATCTATATGCATTTCGTTACTTCACAGGTTTAAAACTGACAGGGAAATCATTTCCATGGTTTTTTGGGGTGATTTTATAGCAAATAAGAAGGGACATGACTATTTTTTTATGGTAGTTGACAGGCTCAACAAGATGTGCATTGTCATTCCTTGTAAAAAGACCATAAAATGAAAAGAAGAAGAAATATGTCCTCTGAATAGGTATAGGTGCACTTTGGGATACCAAGGAGCATCATCTCAGACAAGGATACTAGATTTATTAGTTCATTTCATACTACACTTTGGGAAAATATGGACATTAATTTGAAGACATCTATAGAATTTCATCCATAGACAAATGGCCATTCAAAATTAGTCAATAGGAATTTGGTACAACTTTTCACGGGTTACAATTAGAATCATCTGAACACTTGGGTTGGAAATTTGGTCTACATTCAACACTCTTATAATAGAGAAATCCATACTTTTACTGGTAAGTTCCCTTTTGAAAGTTTCTTTAACTATTTTCCACCTTCTCCCTTGGATGTTTTTTATGTAAATCAAGGAGGAGTGAGGGAAGACATCATAAAATAAGTGTTGAAAGTGGAAAAATTTGTTGAAAATATTAGGCAGATCCATTTGAAATTATAAGATATGATGAAGAAATTACAGGAGAGGTATACTATAGGTCATGATCAATAAATAATAGAGAAATCATTCAAAGTGGGAGAGAAAGTTTGGTTACAACTAAATAAGGAAAGACTATAGGGTCCTGGTAAGTAGATCAAGGATTCACAGTATAGCCCTTTTGAGGTACTGGAGAAGGTGTGATAATTCCTACAGACTTAGTCTACCACCATATATGCACATTTACTTAGTAGTGAATGTGGATAATTTGAAACTCTATAATCCCTCTATTATCATATAGAATGTATAGAGTCATGGCTTTCCCTCATTTTAATTTTTTGCTAAGTTTGTTCTCAGAAAGACCCCATTGGTATTGGTCAGTCATGTGATTATTCTTTCTGATAGCAATCTTGTTTTGAAATATTAGTTATGAGTCATAGGGCTATGGCCTCAAGGTTTAGAGTCATGTGTTCTATCAATAAATCATGGTCTTGGTTTGTCCTAAGTCTAGGAAGCTAATCTGAAACACATGTACAAGAGTCTTCATGTAACCATAGTAATAGTTATCATTTGTAAAGAAGGAAAGGTATAAAATTCATCTCCATTTTCATTAAAACACAACACACTGCAAACTGGTTAAAGGCACTATGAACTCACAGTGCACTGCAAATTGTCACATACTACCACTTCTGGTGCTACAAACTCTCTATGGCATCTTATGGTGGATTAAGAGCTTGAAAAAATGTTAGTGTAATGTTCAACAACAAGAAGTGAGGTCTTAACACCAAGAATGATCAAATAGGGCATGAGTTGGAAACAGATGCAGATGTTGGAGATCCGATTGTTGTAGATGTTGTGGATCCAATATAGATTAAAGCAGATCATGGCAAAATGAGAACAAGAGATGCACTAGTCAAGAGAGGATATTGCTAAAAGGAATCTGGACATGTTGGCCCAGGAATCCACTAGGAGAAGAAGAGGATAAAGCATTATGTATACAACTTTCAATCAAATTTTCTATGATATCTTATATGTGCAGGATTTTAAATATAAGAATTTTTTTTTCCTATGTTGCTATGAATATAATGTTTATGCAAGTTATTTTCATTACTCAGAAGTTGTAGCAGGTTTATCAGAGGTTTTCAAGGCTTATTACATGTTTTTGGAATCAATTGAGTTGATTTTGCACAAAACAGGCACCTACAGGAAAGTTTGTAGCTCCTGATGTCAAAGGCGTTGCGAGCTAGTAATTTGGGACAATTTGTAGCAATTAGCACACAACAGAGTCATTTTTTAATCATAAATTTTAAATGTCTATATGGGTTCTTATGAAATTTTTTGTGGAGATGAATCATAATATCATGGAATTTCTGACAAACAATTATCTTGACCCAATTCATCGTTTGGGGAAAAAGTTGAAAGCATCACCTACCAGAATGTTCGGCGTGCATGTTGTCAAGGGTGCTGCAAACTCTAACAGTTTGATAAATTTGAGTTGTAGGAGGGATGCCACTTATCTGAGGGGGTTCAAATGGTTTCCTAGGAGGTATTTGGACACGAGGGACATGTGTTCTATCACTAGATCAAGCAACATGACCTATTTCAAAAGGAATTTATCACAATAGATAAGATTCAAAAAAATAGGAATTTGTTATGTTTTTGTTGGAGGAGGATCCTATGTAACTCCTTAGTTTCTACCTCCTTAGAGTAGAGAGAGATCATTAACTATATATGAAGTGGATTTTTATAAGGAAAGGGTTGGATTCATGATCCAAGAGAGGAGAGTGCTAGAGGAGCAATTTAGCTGCTTATTGTAATCCCGAGGGCCTATTTGTAATCAACATTTCTACCATTAAAGATTCATGAGAGTTGTTTATCAGCTTGTATTTTTTGTTTTCCATTTCTTTGTTATCTTATTGATTGAATATATTGTAGGTTTTGAGGATCAAAGGATTCCTTTGATTAATGGATCCCTAAGCAACAAATGATCTGTTGTAGCTGGCCTGTTAATCATTGTTTATGTTCAAGCATTTTTCAATTTATTATTTAGAGAGGATATTTTTTTAATATACATTCTTCTTTTGTTCACTTTCCTTTATTCTAATCATCATCATCATATAAGCTATCAACATGATATTTATCTTGATTTCCTTCAATCTGCATAGTGGTTTTGAATCCGTGCCTAATGGTAGATCACTGATCTATAGTCAGACTATTTCCCTCTTTCTTTTTCTTTCTTGCTGATCCATCCATTTAAATTGGTTTAATTTTTCAAATTCTAATGGATATTAGGCTTGTTCATAAATCAGTCTAACAACGACTTCTAGTGTTAACACCCTCCATGTTGGATCAGGAAAATGAGGAGAAGGTCCTACCTACCATACAATACTTAACATGAGAAGCTTAGGAAGAGTTGGAAAAATATATGTTTTTTGTAGAAGAGATCCAAAACTACTAGATAGGTGCAACATGACCTTTGGTAGATTGGGTTGAATGGACAACTTCCAGGAAAGGAAAAATGGTACTCTAAGGAGAAGGTAGAGTGTTAAGGCCCATAAGGCCCTATGTTAAGGCCATGATACTAATTTATTATTAGTTTATTAGTTATGATTAGGTCGGATTAGTGGTAGATTACATCATGCTCACTTTATCTCCTATTTATAATAAATGAGAATCATTTGTATAAGCATCTCATCTTGTCTTTTGAATTTGATGTATTGTAAAATGAGGTTCCCCCTCGAAGTGCACTACATTCATTAATGTTTTTTTTTTCTAAGGCATTGGATCATAACATTCGGTATTAGAGCATCAATCCTAGGTTTTATCTACTTTGAGTGAGTCATCTTGGAATTTTCACTATAACTTTCTTCTCGGACATTTCAGACAAAAAAATTTGGAGGTTACTTAAGAAAAATATCATAGTATTTCTAGTAAAAATTTCAAGTTATATTTATTTATAAATTTGGAGATATATTGATCCAGGTGGATATCGGTGGCCACCCACCTTTTTCGACAGGCTCAAAACAGTTTTCTGGCAATTTTGGCAATTTACTATTTTTAGCAGGTTTTAACTTCCGGGGCCATTTTGAGGGCCTAAATGAAGGTTTTTTGAGATCGAGGTTCTCAATGATAGCCAAAGTCATGATTGAGCCCCCAAAATGAATCTCCTCGACGATACCTTTCCAACGAGCTATCACACGCCTAAAACGGAGATCGTATGCAAAAGTTACGACCCCAGGAAGTTGATGTACTAACTTACCCAAACGGGGCCCACATGACTTTT
>SNQJ01S0000739.1:242276-267623 GCA_010110895.2 Picea sitchensis | reverse complement strand
ATTTTGGGAAGACATTGTCAACAAAAATTGAGAATCCATTCCTTGGAGATTTGATGTATTATTGTTGAAATTGTTAGTATTGAGAATCCCTTAGGGCCAAATTTTGATAGAGAGAAAATCTTGCTTATGTTGTTGTTCTTCTATGAACTATTTCAAGAGGAATGTGTGCTGCTCACATGCGTTGTAAGGACATGTTTACTTATAGAATAATATGATGCAATCTATGTTACTCTTGCAGTTTTGTTGTTCTTTCTTATATTTTATGTCCTGAGTGTATGGGTTGCGAATGTATGAAAAAATATAATTTAGACTATTCTGGTTATGGACTTGTATGCATGTGTTTCTATCATGAAAACTATATAATTGGGTTTTATGCATAGTTTAGTTTCATTACAACTCATTCACTTATGACAATTTTCTCTTGGCTAGGCTAGTATAGGTTTAGAGTATATTAGATTTATTTCATACATTTACATAGTCTTCATCTACATCTTTCATTTGCATAAACATTCATCATTCACCTTCATCGATGGACCATGCTACAACCAGTAAAACCAAAACCGAAAATGGTTTCCAGGCTAGAATCTGGATGGGTTCCCTATTCCAAATGGTGAGAGGTTTGACTGGGACTTCTCACCACTTCTTACCGGGGGTAACCCCTGTTGTTGATAAAGGGATATTTTATTCCCATCAACAGAATTGGCACTATAAAGAGGTGCATATGAAAAGCATTCCCATGTGGATTCATTTCATTTAAATTTTAACCAATCCATGGCTCCTCCCCGTATATTTGTATGGGATGACCCTTTGAGTCTTCCAAGACCAACCAAGGAAATCCCAACCAAGACAATTAATCTCTTGTGAAACCTAAAATTTGATGGTGAAGGACATGTCTCTACACTCACACACCTTAATTGGTTTGACATTACTCGATGGAATCAAAAGATTGTTCAAGAAAATGAAACATGTCGATTGTTCATCCTCACATTTGAAAGGTAAATTAAAACTTGGTCTAGGATGTTACCAACGAAAACAATTCATATCTAGAAACAATTTATGGAAATATTTATCATTGCTCATGAAGATTACGTCTATCATGAACTCTTTAATGAACTTACAAAAATGTGTAGGATCAAAATCAAGTATGAGGATGATTTCTTTTGAAGAGTCATGCAAATTTATTGCAGATTTATTGAAAGTGAAAAACCCTCGAAACAACAAATCCTTAATTGGTTTTCATGTATTGTTAATTCCTATGAAAAATATGATATGAATAATTAAATTTCATCTCAATATTCATATCTAACCATGAAAGAGATGGGGTACATGATCTCTAACAAGCACTATGTCACAACTATGGGGGAATCCTTACCGGAAATATCAAAACCATTAACCCCAAAGTGTGAGCCATCTATTGTCTCCCATTCAGAAAATCACGAACATACTTTAGTTTGTGACGAATCTCCTATTGAATAAATCCTTTCATTTCTAGAATCTAAAGATCTTCATTCACTTTACACAAATCTATGCAACAATAATCACTCGCATGAGCATTAACCTATTTATCATGCAATGCAACCTTCACATTACTCTTTCAATGATAATTCATTGAATGATAGACTAGAACAAGAAGACTCCCTAGCTTTTATCGATCAAACACTTATCCTTAATGACACTTCATCCTGGATGCATCACTTTGAAATTCCTTCGCAAGTTAAATTTACACAACATGATAAATCAAAATCTAATCATGATGAATCTGTTTTTTACAACCATTTTGTTGCTCTGAAATTGAATTTGAGTACTAACCTATCATTTGTTGATCCTATGCAATCTGAAATTTTTGATCTCACTATACATATGATAACAACTAAAAATACAAAGTGTTCAGAGCACAATGAGTTATCATATATCCATGAAGAAGTCACATGGAATGTACAACCCTTCACCATACAAGGAAAAATAAATATTGAGCTGATCCAAGAACCTCTGTCATCTCAATCTACTCTAGAATTACATGTAAATCTTCTAGGGAAAATTCATTAATTGTCCTTGGTTGCTAGCTTAGTACTAAAAACCTACTCATATGATTTTGTTGATGTGATAGGAGAAGGCTTGGAGTCATATTTCACTCAATGTTTCCCTTGAACAATCATATATCATCTTTACTCTCAGCATGCGGGGCATGTAAAATGTGGACCCAAGGGCATTTGCATGGATAATGAAACACTCAAATTTCAACCGATAGTTATTTCAGCTGCCCATTATCTTACTTCAACCCATGGAATGAATGATTTCATCCACTATGAGACTCTCTCACAAGATACAATGCACACAAATTTGATTTACAAGTCTCATTAGGTATGTCACTTGCTTTTGATTTCCTTCCAACAGTTACATAATGATCATTGTATATTCTATGACATAATTAAGGATTGGTTGGAAGAATCCTACATATTTAAATGTATCATCAATCATAACACCGCCAAACTTAACATGCTAAGTGGAGATTTGTGTGAATCAATTCTTTCTATCTTTAATCTCTCGCTACTCTAATGTATGCAATTGACTTTCGTTGAACATGTGGTAACAGGTTGGGAGTTACTTGATTGGTTGCACTTGCATTATGCTTTTACCTAGTCTTCTTTCATCCAATGCAATATAGGTTAGGAATAAGATTAAAATATTTCTTTTTGTTCCTTTCTACCCGCATAACTTATATGTTTGATTTTTTTTTTCATTTGAATAACATAGATTTGGATTTGTCTCAGTTTCTTCAATAAAGGCCACCAATTGCTATTAGTTTATTTTATAGCTTGTGATGACTTGCTTTAGTTTAAATTCATATTTTGTACAAAATCTTTCTCCTTTCTATTTAATGAATTTCATTTTTCGTCATTTCACTAGAAGATTGGCCTAAATTTGGTTATCATGAGGAAACCCTGTGCATAATTCATTGGGAAGTTCAACTGCAAGATTCACTTGTTTCAGTGGCATTTACCATGATGTCAAGAGTTAGACAATTGGTTATCCTAAGATGTTGAAAGAATACCTATTGAGGAATGCTTTACAGATAGGAAAATATGGAAACCAAGCTAAGGAAATTACATCAGTTGTTCGGAACCTTTCTCAGGATGGTGTCTATTTAGCAGAATCATTGAAGTCATTATAGACATGCATCAAGTTCCAATATTTCGGTTCCCCTGATCTACCTCAAACAATATCTAATATTAGGAATACAAATCAATCAAATGGTTCTCAAACACACTTCATTAAGGTAGAACTCGTGATCGTCACAACTGTAGTCATTTTCTTCCTGAAGGGAATATTTCCAAACATATTTTGATCAAGTAAAGATATACCCACTTGAAAACAAGAACAATATTTGAAGAAGACTCACGTATTCAGATAATTTCATGAAACATGCAATTTCACAATCGAAACTATGGTTAATTAAACATATCGTGTTGTAGCATAAGTTTTGGAGCTGGAAGAAGTGGAGATGAAATGAAGATATCACAAAGCCAAAGAAGATAAATCAGATGGACAACGAATTGGGCTCTAGGAAACCCTTTCCCCTGGAATCACAAGGATGAAAAAGTGAATTGGAATCTTTCATACAATCATTATGAAGAATGCAATTCTTAGTCAGTGCTAGCATTGAAACCCATCTGAATGAAATAACATTCACATGGATTAGTCTTATCAAGAGGTTGCAAACTTATAGCTAGTTGGGATGCATGAATGTACTCGAAGCTACTAGAAACACTTTCTTTCATAATCTCTTTTTTCAGTTTATCCTCTTTGCTGACTACATATCGTTGGTCCTCATTTATCCAAGATTTATTTTCCAATTGTAGTAGGGTCTTGGGACGAGTTTATCTATAATATTGGATATGTCTCCTCTTCTCTTTCTTTCCTCATCATTTTTCTTTAGAGTCATTATTGCTTGTCTCATAATTCCTATTTGTATCTAATGACATACCGAACTCACACCTCAGTTTTTCTTTCACAGCTAGCACCTTCATATTGAGAATGTGCACAAATAAACTTGCATCTCTTTCCTAGCTCATGAGCATAATTGTTGGTCTCTGCTTGAATATGAATCATGATTGTTTGTCTGAATATTGTGACAACAATATAACCATGAATTAACATAGTGGCTAACCAATGTTTATCTATGCATATTGGTTGGTAAGTAGTTTCATGGGGGAACCATCCACACACTAAGTAGTTTCTCACGTGAAAGGCGAAGTGTCAAAGTATAAAGGTTGAAAACAAAAAGGGACATATTTATGTATCCAAATGAAAAAAATATTCAAATGAATCTCAAAAGATGGAATCCATCCCCTATTAGGATAAATTACCACTACTTTCCCCATCCATCGAATCCTAATCGTACACTAAATAAGTTAGGAAGGAATCAAAATGAAAGTTTAAGTAGACCAGGGGACATGTATATATCTCCATCGGGGCTATGAATGCTTGATGGCAGTGGATAAAGGTTTGTGACATCGTGGTGAATCCATCAGGGCTATGGATGCTCACGAGAAGTGAAGCAACACTTACAATATATATACACACTTAGTAAAATATATTTATTATGCCAAACCTATATCAGCCCCATGATGGAGATACCAACCCGAATCATAGACATAGTTTAAGAAAATAAATCTCATCATAACTTGTCCTCTATTTGTAGCAGACAAGATTCACTAGACGATATGCAGTCATTTCCAGACAACCAACCACTATGGAATATTTTAGGTAACTTTTGTGCATTATTTCCAAAATTTTTGAACTTAAAAGTAATTTTATAACCATGTACATTTTTTGTTTATCACTTAGGAAAGGATGGAAAATGTTTTGGCTTCACCAAGTGTGTCACCATTTTTTGCGCGCGCATAAAAAACTCCCAATTTTATTTTTTTATCGTCTCCCTAAGACAAGAAATTGCCCCCCTCCTAAAAATATTTCTAATGGAATCCTCACACTTCCTCTCTAGTGCAAATGGCTAATCCTATTTTTTCCTCTCGCACTTCCTACTTTACCATTTCCAATTTCTCTTCAGATCACTTCGATGTGTCGATCCACACTTCAACAAGTTCCCTCTTCCTATGTATATACATAATGTACTGGTGAACACGTCTTGTCTTCTACCTACACATTGGCGTGCTAGGGATTTCTTTGACGATACATAGACCACCTTCCTTCAAACTTGGTTAATGCACTGATGGGCTTCCGCTAAACTTCACTGATGCATGTCTTTATCACTGACAAAGTTCGTGTGATCAACATTGACACATTGGTAATATTCACATGATTATCTTAGCCATGTGTGTGCCTTTCAACAACTAAATTTCTTCTACTGTCATTGATCCATCGCATATCGATGACACTCCTCCCTCTCACTTCGATACACTACATATCAATGAGGTTCATCTCTCCCTCGCTGATCCACCGCTTGTTAACATGTTTCCCTCTCCTGTCATTGATGCGCCAGTGGGAGGGTGTTGATCCCTCATTAGCACTGAATGTACTGACATTGTTCTTCTTCCTCTCGCCAACGTTGACTTGATCAGAAAGGCCTGCCTTTGTCGTGAGGCCTATCTTATCCTCCTCTTGGCTTAGATCTTTCTTGCTGCACCATCAATCGATATTCTACCTTTTCCGATGACTAAACTTCCTACACCTAATTGGATAACTAATACTTATCGCGCCTGATTTACTTCATTGTAATTATAATCAAACAGGTCTTTGTTTCCAACAACTTGTATTCACATACCACATCATCTTGTTTACTTTGTGCTTCTTGATTCTGTGATTAAACCATGATCATGGAATTTTCATCTAGCATTATATGGGTTAACCACAACACCTATTGGTATTGCACTAAGTCAAAGGATGAATTAAGAGTATATACATAAAAAATGAAATAAGAACTTATGGAATTTAATTTGGGTGAAGTGGCAACAAAAATGGGACCCGAAATTTCATTAAAAAATGTCTTCAAGCGCAACTTTTCAGCGTCCGTCAAAGTGAATTTTTAGTCCCAGAAATAGGCCAATCATATTATTTCTACCCCTTCAATTCCAACGCAAGTCATGGAATCAAAATCCAATTCCTGGAAGTGCCAAAATGAATCACCCATGCTTTCTTTCCGAGCTCAGCCTCATCGATCGTTACACAGATGGAATACTTCAATTGCATGAACAATGGACTCCCGTAAAGCACCTTTCCACACTCTTCATGGTGAAACAATGGTATCCCAATCGGAGGTCGTATTATCAAGCTATGAGTCTTTGAATTCTCCTCCAATGGCCTTAGTTTGAATTCTCCTCTACTTGCGAGATTGACTTAGGTGAGACGTTTTATGCGAAGTATCCTAAAGTTTGGTATTATAAATTTAGTTGATTTTAAAGCAAGTCATTTAAATTTAAGTTTTTTTTCACCATTTTAAATGAAAATTTTAATTAAATTTACATTGTTTGAATTTAAATTTTATTTAAATATATAATAATCTAAAGAAAAGGAGACTAGGTCTTAAATGAAAAAAATTATATAATAATCAAAAGAAAAGGAGAATATTTACGCCGAAAGGTGCGTATACCTATTGACAATGGGCAGATTTAATAGGGGTTTAGTGCTTAATAAGTTTTCTATGGACAGGATTAAATATGGCTGGAATATTCTTAGTAGTCACACAAAATAAATGGCTGTGATTTCAATCATTAACTTCCTAGCTATTATAAAGACATCCGTTTATGTGTTTACTTTTTTACATTTACTTAATCATATTTAAAAATTACTTTGATAGCTAACTGATTGCCACCTAAGTGATTAACAGAAATTAAAATATTAACATCAGATAAATGAAGCTCAACCGTTTATTTGTTAATCAATAATAAAATTTAATATATTATTTTAAGGATTCTTTTCATCTTATCAACCTTTCGGGATTGATCAGCCACAATTATGTGACTGTGCAAATATAGAATAATCAAAAGAAAATAAAGAAAGGAAAGATTGCAATGATGAAATTACAATCTTAAATGTACAGGCAACAATGAGAAGAAGTAGGCCGTCGTAATCAGAAAAGATAAAACGAAAAGCTCGGAAGTCTTCGGTGAAGTTAAGACAAAGTTTGCAGATGAACATCGGTGAAATTAAGACAAAATGTGTGGATGAACATCGGAAAAGTTAAGACAGAGTTAGTCGATGAACATCCGCCAAGTTAAGACAAAGTTTTCCGATGAACATCGACGAAGTTAACACGAAGTCTACCGATGAACATCAACGAGGTTAAGCTAATGACGGCCGATACCAACCGGTGAGGTTAATCCAAATTGGAGCAGTTAACCGGAATACCTCTGATGGCATTGGAGCACCTCAGAAGAACATTAATGATGGACTCGGAGCACTTTCTACCAACTCCATCGATGAACCGGAGTCCCATGAAAAAATGAAGCTGAGGAAAAGGAAGCGTACTTCTTGTTGCAGCTATGGTTCCAAGAGAGTTAGCTATACAGAGCTCTATTGAAAAAGTTAGCAAGGGATTGTGGAAGTGCTAACACTGTCAATGGCATGCTTTCCAATAGCCAAAATATTATAGGCAAGTTTTCCCATTATGTGATGTTAGAGTTTGAACCTCTTCCCTTGACAAAGGTGGTTGGTGACAGCAATGCTTCATGTGAGAAACATCCCTCTTGTGGGAAACAAAGCACATTTGAAGATCAATGTGAGGTTGTTGCCACTATCCATGATCTTACCTCTATAATTTTTGGAGACTACAATGATACTAGCACTACAAACAAGTCTTCTTGCAATCTAGGAACTTAAATTGAGGTTCTCCTTGATTTAGAAGGATCTCTTCTTTTTCTATTGGAGTGCATAAATAGGTGGAATGTTAGAGCTTATAAAACCATCGAAAGGGGTGCTAGTGAAAATAATAATGGGAATAAACTTACTTCCACTTGCATGAAATAATCTCTTGCTACAATTTCTCACAATATTAATGATTATGAACTAAGTTGAGTATCTATGTCATTTTCTAGATTTGAATCCAAAAGAGAAAAAAAACTATTAAGTATACTTCCTCAAAACCACAAATGGATTTGTTGCAGAGGTTATAAAAGTATTGTGATGAGGATGAATCAAAGTTTACTACAAAGAAGATCAATGAGAATTTTAACAACTATTCTCCATGACATAACTAAAGTGCACTCTTTTCACACATGCTAAAAAACAAATATGGAAAAATCAGTACAAACAAATAGGAATTGACTGAGGTACATGAACTTGTTTGAAAATAACTATTCACAGAATTAGAAGATCATATAGGTTGGTTCTGTATTTATAGATGCACAACTGATAGTATATCTTAATGAGAAGTCACATTCATATGTGTCTACTTTTGATACACTCTCTCTAGTACACATCATTACATGTTTTTAAAAGGCATACCTTTGGTTCTTAATTTCAATGATTCAGGAAACGGGATGAGTACTTCTATTGGTCGAGTAAAGTCACTTCTACTTGAAAGTGAGTCTTGTTTGGAGGCCTCTTCCTCCTCACAATTGCATCGACTTGGGAAGGTGAGAGTTTTTCTCCTTTGGATCTTTATGAAAACAAGTGTCCCGTAGAGCTACATTTGGATAGCCTATCCATTGACCGGAGTAGGTGTTAGAGAAATACCATATGGAAACCGAAAACAACTATAGGAATATTGAATTTTATAGGCTGTTGCTTGAAACATGAATGGATTGTAAATAGGAAAAGATTATGCCCACAAGATTGATGACATCAAAGAACATGCTATCTAGTGGTTTTGTACTCATAAAAGAAAGAAATACGAAGAAATATGTTGTCAATCCCCTATGGAAAAGTCAGGGTTGTTCAAATGCTACAAAGGATTTCATTCAAAGAGCTTTGAAATAGGGAAAGGAACCTACTAAACTATTGGTTGTATCTTGACCATAAATTTTGACTTGGCTTCTCGATTTATGTGTTCTTTATACCGTCAAAAAGGTCTTTTTGAGATATACATCTTCCAATTATATTATTTGAGATATTCCCCACTAATGACATATATTCTTCATAATGAAGACCTGGCATGGTGGTTGTAGCCCCGAAGAATGCAACATTTGAACCGTAAGCAGAGGAGCTGTGAATTGAACTTAGGGAAGCATATACAAATGCTTATTTGTTAATGTTTTAGTTCTATGGTTTCAAATTCTTATATCTAATAGATTATTTCAAGGTTAATATGAGGTCACTGATTTGTCACATGTTGATATGGTGCTAGGTACCAATGTCGAGAGGAAGTCATACTCAATATCACCGCAATCTGATATACAACCAAGGATGACAAAGCAACAACCACCATAGTGATAGAGGAGAAATAAAGAAAATCTAATGCAAATGGTTGAAGAAGAGATCTGGACCCCATGACGATCGATGTTCAATTTGAATAATGAATATGTTCCCATGTACAGACCGATCTGCATGGTGCGTAGGGTACACTATTACTGAAATCAATGAGCATCCAACAACACTAGGACATAAATTCAAAACGTGATTTCCATCTTGTTCTCTCATCTCCACAAAGAGGATAAGGAAAAACATTGGTAAATGAAAGGTCACGAGAGGAGGCGAAAGGCCAAGAGTCACATAGGAATTCAATAAATACTAGAATTATATCTAAACAAAGGGACTTTTGTCTCTTAAAACATTGTACATTTTTGAACTATTTTGGGAGGATGGTGTCAACTAAATTTGAGAATCCATTCCTTGGAGATTTGATGTACTATTGTTGAAACTGTTAGTATTGAGAAGTCCTCAGGGTTAGCTTTTGATAGAGATAAAAAATTGCATGTGTTATTGTTCTGTTGTGAACTATTTCAAGTGGAATGTGTGTTGTTCACATGACATGTATCATGTAAAGACATGTTTGTTTATAGACTAATCTAATGCAATCTATGTTATTGTTGTAGTTTTGTTGTTCTTTCTTATATTTTATGTCTCGAGTGTATGGGTTGTGAATGTATGAAAAAATATAATTTAGACTATTCTGGTTATGGACTTATATGAATGTGTTTCTAACTATGCACCTTCATGACAACTATTTGATTCAGTTTTATGCATAGTTTAGTTTCATTACAACTCATTAAGTTATGATAGCTTGTTCCAAGATAGCATAATATAGGTTTAGAGTAGATTATATTTCTTTCATGCATTTACATAGTCTTCATCTACATCTTTCATTTGCATAACCATCCATCATTCACCTTCATTAGTGGACCATGCCGCAACCGGTAAAACCAAAACCAAAATTGGTTTTCGGGCCATAATATGGATGGGTTCCCTATTCCAAACTATGAGAGGTCTGATTGGCACTTCTTACCGGGGGTAACCCCCTGCTGCTAACAAAGGGAGATTTTAGTCCTGTCAATAGAATTGGCGCTATAAGGAGGAGCGGATGAAAATCATTCCCATGTGGAATCATTTCAATTATGTTTTAACCAACCCATGGCTCCTCCCTGTATCTCTATATGGGATGACTCTTCGAGTCTTCCAAGATCCACCGGGGAAATCCCAACCAAGACAATTAGTCTCTTGTCAAATCAAAAATTCGATGGTGAAGGACATGTCTCTAAACTCACAGACCTTAATTAGTTTGAAATCACCTGACGAAATATGAAGATTGTTCAAGATAATGAAACATGTCGATTATTCATCCTCACTTTTGAAGGGCGAATTAAAACTTGGTTTAGGATGTTTCCAACGAAAACGATTCATAATTGGAAACAAATTATGGAAAATTTTATCACTGCTCATGAATATTACGTCTATCATGAACTCTTTAATGAACTTACAGAAATACGCAGGCCCAGACAAGAGTCTGTGGATGATTTATTTCAAAGAGTCATGCAGATTTATAGTAGATTTCTTGAAAGTTACAAACCCTCATACCAACAAATCCTTAATTGGATTTCATATATGATATCTTCCTCTGAAAAATATGATATGAATAATTAAATTTCCTCTCAAGATTCAAATCTGGCCATGAAAGAGGTATTTTTTCCTGCAGGGGTGTACATTGGCTTGCAAGTGCTATGTAAATGGAAGGAAATATGTAAAGGATGTCTCAAGTTCAATTCTCACCCCGATTTAGCCGTGCCCCATGCTTGCAGGAGGTGTGGACACACCTAGAGGTTATAGTGGTAGAATATGGGAATCGACCCCATGTCATGTGAATACAAGAACTGCCCAAGTTGTTGATTCCACTAGTACAAAAAAAAAACTGACCATGAAATAGATGGGGTACATGATCTCTTACCAACACTCTGTCATAGCTATGGGGGAATCCTTACCAAAAATATCAAAACCCTATGCCCCGAAGTGTGAACCATCTACTATTTCCCCTTCATAAAATCGTGAACATACTTTGGTTTGTGACGAATCTGTTATTGAAGAAATCCTTCCATTTTCTGAATATAAAGATCTTCATTCACTTTACACAAATATGTGTGATAATAATCACTCACATGAGAATTTACCTTTTTATCATGAAGTGTATCCTTCACATTACTCTTTCAATTATAAATCATTGAATGATAAACTAGAACAATAAGACTCCCCATCTTTGATCGATCAAACACGTATCCTTAACGACACTTCATCCGGGATGCATCACTTTGAAATTCCTTCACAAGTTGAATTTTTGGAACATGCTAAATCACAATCTGATCGTGATGACTCTATTTTTTACTACCATTTTGTTTCTCTGAAATTGAATGTGAGTACTAACCTATCATTTGTTGATCCTATGCAATCTGAAAATTTTGATCTCACTACATAGATGTTAACAATAGAAAATGCAAAGTGTGCATAACACACCTAGTTCTTGAATGAATAAATCAGATTGAATGTATATCCCATCACCATAAGAGGGACAATAAATATTGAGTTGATCCAAGAAACTCTGTCATCTCAATCTGCTCTAGAATTACATGTAAATCTTCTGAGGAAAATTCATCAATCATCCTTGGTTGCTAGCTCAGTACTTCATAAATCCTCACATGATTTCGTTGATGTCATAGGAGAAGGCTTAGAGTAATATTTCACTCAGTGTTTGCCTCTAACAATCATATATCATATTTCCTCCCAACATATGGGTCATGTAAAATGTGGACCTAGGGGAATTTTCCTAGATAATGAAGCACTCCAATTTCAACTGATAATTATGTTAGATGCTCATTATCTTACTTCAACCCCTAGAATGAATGTTGTCTTCAACTATGAGAGTCTCTCACAAGATATATTGTACACAAATTTCATTTATGATTCTCATCAGGTATGTCACTCATTTTTTATTTCCTTCCAACAGTCATATAATGATCATTGTATATTCTATGAGAGGATTGAGTCTTGGTTGGTAGAATCCTACATGTCTAAATGTATCATCAATCATAACACCTTCAAAATTGGGATACATGAACGTCCTCGAAGCTACTAGAAACAATTTCATTCCTAATCTCTTTTTCAGTTTATTGTCTTTGCAGATTGCATATCTTTGGTTTTCATTTATCCAAGATTTATTTTTTCAGTTGAAATAGGGTCTTGGGCCAAGTTAATCTATAATCCTAGATATGTCTCCTCTTCTCTTTCTTTCCTCATCATTTTTCTTTAGAGAAATTGATGCTTGTCCCATAATTCCTATTTGTATCAAATGGCATACAAACCTCTCACCTCAGTTTGTCTTTCATAGGTATCACCTTCTCCCTGGAAACGCGCATGAATAAAATTGCATCTCTTTTCTAGATCATGAGAAAAATTATTGGTCTTTGTTCCAATATGAATTAGGATTGTTTCAGAATATTGTGATAGAAATTTAACCATGAATGAACATAGTGGTTAATAAATGATCATCTTTTCATATTAGTTGGTGAGACTATCTTGTGTAATGGGGGAACCATCCACACAGTAAGTAGTTTCTCACAAGAAGGGTGAAGTGTCAAAGTTTAAAGGTTGAAAACCAAAAGGGATATATTTATGTAGCCAGATGCAACAAATATTGAAATAATATCAAAAGTTGGCTGGTATCCCCTATCATGATAAAAGGCCACCACTTTCCCCATCCATCAAATGATAATCATACACTGAATAATTTGGGAATGAATGGAAAGAAAATTTTGACCAAACTAGGGAACATGTAGATATCTCTATTGGGGCTATGGATGCTTGTTGGAAATAGAGCAAGGTATGTGACATCATGGTGACTCCATCAGGGCTATGGATGCTCACGGGTAGTGTAGAAACACCTATGATATATATATATATATATATATGGAATTGGTGAAAAATATTTATTATCCCAAACCTATATCAACCCCATGACAGAGATACCAACCCAAATTGTCGACGTGATTTAAGGAAATAAATAACATAGCTTGTCCTCTATTTGCAGTAGACATGCTTCACTAGATGATATGAAAACATCTCTAGATATCCCACCATGATGAAATATTTTTTCCAAAATTTTTGAACTTAAAAGTAATTTTATGACCATCTACATTTTATGTTTATCAGTTAGGAAAGTCTATAATATACTTTGGCTTCTCCCAATGTGTCGCCATTTATTGTGTGTGCACAACAAATTCCCAATTTTATTTTCTTATTGTCTCTCTAAGACAAGAAATTCCCCCCCCTCCAAATATTCCAAATGAAACCCTTGCACTCTCTCTCTTGTGCGAATGTCTAAGCCTAAGTTTTTCTCTCGCTCTTCCCACTTTACCATTTCCAATTTCTCTTCAAATCACTTCGAACCGTTGATCCACACTTCAGAAAGTTCCCTCTTCCTGTGAAGATACATATCATACTGGATAATGCATCCTTTATTCCACCTACACATTGGTGCGCTAGTGGTTTGTTTGAAGATACATATACCACCTTCCTTCGAACTTGGTTGATGCATCGACACGCTTTCGGTAAAATTCATTGACACACGTATTTATCACCGGTGAAGTTCGCATGATCAATTTTGTCACATCTGTAATATTCACATGATTATATTAGCCTCTTGCATGCCCTTCAATGGATAACTTCAACATTCACCGATGCATCGCATATTGGCAACACTCCTCCCTCTCTCTTCGATACATTCCATATTATTGAGGTTGATCTCTCCCTTGCTAATTCGCCACTTGTTAACAAATTTCCATCTCCTTTCACCCATGTGCCAATGGAAGGATGTCAGTCCTTTGATGGAAATGAACGTACTAACAATGTTTTCCTTCCTCTCACCAACAATGACCTAGTTAATAAGGCCTACCTTCGTCTTGAGGCCTATCTTATACTCCTCTTGGATTAGATATTCCTTGTTGCACCATGAGTCCTCCTAACTTTTTCGATGACTAATATTCCTATTCCTAATCGGATAACTAATGAATGATACTTACCATGCCCGATTTTCTTCATGGTTGCAGTTATAATCAAATAGGTATGTGTCGCCAACAACTTCCATTTGCGTACCAGATCAACTTGTTTACTTTGTGCTTATTGATTTTTTGACTAAACCATGATCGTGAAAGTGTCATCTAGCATAAGATGGGTTAACCTTATTGACTATTGGTCTTTTGTTGACTCTGAAACTCACCTCGGAAGAAATTTGGTCCTTCCATCTTCTAAACAGTACTAAGCGCTCCTAACGTCAGTTGGCTATTTTTGTGGGTTTATATTTTTATGATACTGAGAAATCACCTTAGTTTCAATGGAAGAATTAAGATTCTACACATAATAGATGACACAAGAAATTACGGAATTTAATTTCATCAAAGCGACAACCAAAACGAGTCCCAAACTTTCATTAAAAAATTCCTTTGAGCGCAATTTTTTGGCGTCCTTCAAGGTGAATTTTTATTCTCGGAAATAGGCCAATCATATGATTTCCACCATTGTGATTCCAATGCAACTAACAAAATTAAAATATGAAGTATGGAAGTGCCAAAACAAATCACCTAGGGTTTCTCACCGAGACCAGCCTCATTGATCATTACATAGATGGAATACTTGAATGGGATGAACAATGGATTCACCGAAAGCACCTCTCCACGCTCTTTGCAACGAAAAGAATGGTATCCCAATTGAAGGTCGTATAAGCAAGCTATAATTCTTTGAATTCTCCTTCAGCGTTGTTATCATAGGTATGTAGTATTTGGCTCACCTCTACTTGCAAGATTGATTTAGGTGAGAATTTTATGCAAAGTATCTTGAAGTTTGGTATTATAAATTTAGTTGATTTGAATGCAAGTCATTTAATTTAAAGATTTTTTTCACCATTTTAAATGGAAATTTAAATTGTTTGAATTTAAATTTTATTTAAATATATAATAATCTAAAGAAAAGGAGAATAAGTATTAAATGAAAAATCTTATATAATAATCAAAGGAAAAGGAGAATATTTAAAAATATAGAATAATCAAAAGAAAAGAAACAAAGGGAAGACTGCAATGATGCAATAAAAAGTCTTAAATGCATAGGTGGAAATGAGAAGAAGTAGGTCGAAGTAAATGACAAAGATAAAATGAAAATATTTGAAGTCTTCAGTGAAGTTAAGAAAAACATTTCTGATGAACATCAGTGAATTTAAGACAATTTTCCAATGAACATGGACAAAGTTAAGGAATTTTTTTTTGATGAAGATCGATGAAGTTAAGATAAAGTTTGTCGATGAACATCGATGAAATTAAAACGAATTATATCGATGAACATAGACAAGGTTAAGTTAATGAAGTCCAATAAAATCTGGCTAGGTTAATTCAAATATGAACAATTAATAGGAATACCTTCGACGACATCCGAGCACTTGAGAAGAACATTGCTGATGAGCTCAGAGCACTTTCTACCAACTCCATCAGTGAACCTGAGTCCCATAAAAACAATGATTCCGAGAAAGAGGAAGCATACTTCTTGTTGCGGTTAGGGTTCGCAAACCCTAATGCCACAAGATAAATATAAATGTGGAAAATGGAAGTGGAAAATACAAAGGAGGTTGTTGTGCAAATGGAAGACTCCAAAGACATGATTTAGCAGAGCAAGACTTAGGATTATCTCACCAATCATGTCAATGAAAAATAAATTAACTACATGATATTTCATGAGGAAATGGCATCAATAGCCTCATCAGCATAGGCAGGTTGGAATGGGATGAGGATGAGAAAGGAAGAACTTGTAGCTATCAAAATTGATCCAACCAATGTAGATTTGATTGAAAATGAGATTTAGTTTGGACATAAAAGTTGTCATGTCCCCATTTTTGGCTTCCCCTATTGTGTAGTAGAAGGGACTTTCGTGGCTTGTTAGTGGAGAAAAATGAGTAAAAAGGGTGTCATTTAATGTCACTTAGTTAAGAGATGTTATGTTTTTAAAGTGACATTAGGGAATTGCAAAAACTTAGTTTAATAAGTTACTTAACTATTATTAAAGTGAAACTTGGAGGGAAAATAAGGGTTATATTTGATTTAGTCAAAAAGAGGAAAATTCTAGAAGAATTGATTTAGTCCAAAAGGGAAATTTCTAGAAGGCATGAAGGAAGGATATATAAGGGGTTGGAAAAGTATAAAAGAAGGGTAACCCTTCACTTCTCATTATTATGATTTGATATCTTATTGAGTGCTCTTGTAGCTAGCGTTTTCGTTGGGGTTTTGGGAGAAACCCTTCGATTGTTGGTGTTGTTTTAGTTGTACAATATCCACCCTAGATAGACAAGGAGCAGGATCCTTCCAGGATATTCATTGGAGCTTCATCTTGGGTTTGTTTTCATTTTTGTGTTGTAGTGATTTTCTTGGATAGGTTGTGGCACTTGGAGGGTTTGATCTCATTTGTTGAGGAGGCCATGACATGGTTCCAATTTTTTGGCTTGTATTGTGTTTTTCCATTGAGGTATTGCAATTGCCATAGAATCCATTGGGTTGTTCTATTCAAATATTCATTCATAACAAAATACCACATATTGTCTCTTCTATTTGTGGTGTATTTGTATTACATGCAATATGTTTTACAAAATGACTATTAGTAGAATACATGCAAACTGTTTGTGAAAATTAGTCAACCATATTAGAGCATCAAGAACATTTATTGCATACAAGGAAATAATATCTGAGCCTATTCTATTGGGAATATTACAGTGGTAATAGATCCAATGATCTTTCTAGACTGTGAATTCATCAAATCACTTTCCTTTTCCAAAGAAGGGATTTTTTTTTTGCAGATTGCTTTCTAGGGAAAAAAGAGGGAAGCGCACTTCAGGTTCATATATGAAAATTTATTAGCATAATTTAAAAAAAAAAGGATATTTTAATTCCTCTAAGAAAAATAACTAATTTAAAAAAGAAAAGCCGAAATGGAGTTCAAAAAGGGAAGTTATCAACATTTTACATTCGACAATTTTCAAGGTTTTTCCATAAAAATGTCGCACTATTTACAGTGAGGGGAAATAGTGGGAAGGAATCAGACCTACTGGTCTTTCCAGCTTATGATTACATCAACCATGTTGAATTTACTTAAGAAGGTTAATACAGAACATTTGAAGGAACTTTTTAGGGGTATGAAGGAAAATAAATACATGTATGACTAATAGGAGTATCTAACATTAGATGAGAAGATTCATACAACTTTACCCTTCAAAAGCTATTACAAAATCAAGCACATAAGTTGTCCCAAAGATTTGGATGAGAATTATTTTAAAATCATAGGGAAGGAAGTAAAAAAGGATGAGCATGAAGGACAGGTGGAGGACCATGCATCAGACCATGAGGAGGATGTGTGCATAGAGTAAGACCAAACAAGAACCTATGAGACATCATCAGAATTAACCGATGAGACCAGTGACACTAGTGTGTTGGATGGTTATACCTCTGATGAATCAAAATAAGATGAGGATGCAACATATTATGAGTACTATGAAGAAATGTTTCGATCAGCCGATGTTGAGGATCCAACATATTTCACTATGCATGATACTTGTGATGAGGGTAGTTCAAGTGTGATAACACCTATGAATGATGAGGATTCAACACCATATTTCATTTATGATGATGATGATGAAAAGAACATGGTTGTACCTCAACATGATGATAATATTGAACAAACACCCTTAGTAGCACAAGGTTTGGAGGACCGATTCTTGGTGAAGGGGAGAAAATTGTCCAGGTGTTGACAAGGGCAGATGGTACTCATAAGTTTATTAGAGATATTATGTGGAAGGATTAGATGGAGGAGAGAAAAAAAGGGGTTGAATATGGTACCACTAGTGCTCAATTACACATCATCAAATAAGCACTAGAGAAGAAGAAATGTGTTTACTTGCATCTATTCATGGATATGGAAATTTCTCTTAAGTTCGTTGAAGACAAGGAAAGGGAGATTGAGGAGCTCTGTTACCAGCTTAGTTTGGTACACTCTTCATCATTGACAGTAGTAGAGACTCCATCATATTTGAAATAAGTAACACATGAGGGGATGAGTGGCACTCGTGATCTGAGGAAGGGGCCTCTTGTGATGATCCCGCATAAGGAACATTCAAAGTTGCAGATGTTAGAGAAATTTTTTGACACAAAAGATTTCGATCATGTGCATGTTTTACATTGTAAGGATCGTGCGCCATTTCTTTTGGCTCAAGGATTAGCTATTGAGGAGGTAGTTGAGAAAATTCCTTGTGGACCAACCAACAAGGAAGTATATGCACCATTTGATTGGTGGATTGAGTATAGGAAATATGTGGATACATCACTCTAGGATCCAGGTTTAGTTGATATTAGTAGAGATACAGTGGAACATATAGGATATAGAGTGGTACATGATGATACAATGATGTGTAGTGGTACCCAACAATACATAGTGGTGTATGGTGGTGTGTAGTAGGTTTTTGGGATATTTCCTCTAGGGAAACCTCAAGACAGCGAATTCAGACATATCATTGAGTTAGGTTCACCCAAGATCAATGAGAAAATGGATGAGCTTCCTAAAGTGGAATATTCCTCAGATATTGATCTTCGATTGGGATATCACCAGAGAAGAGAATGAGAGAAAGATACCCACATGATTACTCTTAGATGCTACCTTGAGTTCTTGGTCATACCATTGGGGTTATCCAACACACATGACACTTTCTAGTCTTGCAAGTAATGGTAGTGTCATCTAGTGCTATTTTATGATTCCAGTGGTGTATTCAATGGGACATGGAGGGATCACCTGAGTCAGTTGGGTGAGGCAGGTAATATTATATCCATGCTAGAGATATTTCATTTGGGATATGTGGTCATATCACACAAGGAGATCCATATTGTACTATATCAATTCAAAAATATTCCAGCTGAGAAAGTGGTGAATGGAATTATCCACTACAAAGGTATCACACTTGTAGTCCCTGAGTCCACACTTAGGGAGATGATTATGAGGGTTATGTGTGATACACCTTTGACATGGAATTTTGGGTAATTGTATGAGTATGAGGCACCGCAAGTGACAAGCATACTTTCCAAGGATATGTTTAGACTCCATGGATTACTTGAGTACATTGATGGTGATCGATATAGAATATTTTTCAATGTATTTTGAAAACGGCCGAACAGATTAGAAGACACATAGTTGATTATGAGTACCTGGTTTCCACCATATGATGGAATACTAGGGAAATGGGTCATTTTGACTACTATGGTTACCAGTATGGAACCACAAAAACTAGCAGGTATTGGGAGTGGTGAACTTCCAATTTGGTGGTGGGATCCGAGAATTCATTTGACTGATAGATTGATTCAGATGAGGATGATGATCGACAAAACCGTTGCAGTGATTGGTCTGCTTTATTTTTTGGGTGTCAGTAGAGGGGATGTCGATACTTACTCTATATGGCAGGACAAAATTGAGGCAAGTCGGGGATTTGGAGGCTCATATTTCACTGAGACATATTCACAATGGAGGATTCGGGATCGTGATTCCAGTCCCTTCCGAGAGTCCATCTTGGTTTTCCAGGAGAGGAGGATGCAGACCAGGCACATTGGTCTGATGGTGATGATCAAAGTGGTGTAGCATCAACATGGTGGTACCTTTCTGGGATTAGTTTGGGACCCTAAGATTACATTTCCTTATAGTTTAGATGTGAGTGATGGTTTTGACATTCTAAAGTTTACCTTTGGGAGGCTTAGGAGTGGTTGCTTGAAGAGTGGTCTTCCAATAAGTTGATCGATTTTATGTAGCTTATGATATCCTAGCTTATCACAGATAGGAAGATGGGTTCTTGTATCAACACCTTGTAGATTAGTACTAGGAGTAGATAGCTCTTCAGGAAGATTTATGAGAGGTTAGAATGGAGAGGATTCACAGATGATGTAGGGGTGTATACAACTTATCAACAGAGCAGGTTGAGGCATACTCATTCAACATGATGGATGTAATATTTGGACATTTTTGGTCGAGAGTAGGATAGCATGTGGACATATTGCACCATAGATTTACCGAGGATACAATGGATCGATAGTATGTCTCTAGTGATTAACCAATTCACACACTTTATAGTGGCATATTTTGAGTATGGGGAAACCCATATGACAATGCTATATAGTGGAGGGATCCCTAGAGTCCATGAGGAGCCCATATTCATTGTTAGTGATTGGGATAGACTTCCTTTTTCGATATTCAGGATTGACTATGACATTGGATTAACAAGTGGTGACTTCGCATGGGTGCCTATGCCAACTACTATTCATGACAGTAGGTTCAACCCTTACATGTATGTCAACATGGAGTTATAGGATAAGGGGATGCAGAGTGGGAACGACGGTCGATCGACTATGATCAGAGTGGTGTAGCATCAACGTGGTGGTTCCTTTTTGAGGATATCTTGCGACCCTGGGAATTTAGTAAGAGACAGTGTGATAGTTGACACAGAGGTGAGAGCCAGTTTTTCCTTTCATAAGATTGGTTCCTTGGAAGAGGAGTTCCTTGACGGGTTGATCGCGTTGTTGCAGCATCGAGTGACGTTACTTGTGGGATGTTTTCAGTAGACCTCTCATGTCATTATATTACTGGATCACACCTTGAGTAGAGGATGCTTCACATATTATAGGGTGGTTTGGGATTCTGGTATCACTTTCAGTTTCAGTCCGGATCAGTCGATGGAGCGTCAGGTCATGATGGAATTTCTTGAGGGCAAGCAATATTTGGGAAGGGAGGATTTTTCATGTCCCCATTTTTGGGTTCCTCTATTTTGTATTAGAAGGGAATTTTGTATCTTGTTAGTGGAGAAAAATGAGTAAAAAAGGGGTCATTTAATGTCACTTAGTTAGGAGATGTTATGTTTTTAAAGTGACATTAGGGGATTACAGTAACTTGATATAAATAAGTTACTTAAATATTATTAAAGTGACTTTTAATATTAAAGTGAAACTTGGAGGGAAAAAAAGGGTTATATTTTATTTAGTCAAAAAGGGGAAAATTCTAGAAGAATTGATTTAGTCTAAAAGGGGAAGTTCTAGAAAGCATGAAGGAAGGATATAGAAGGGGTTGGAAAATTATAAAAGAAGAGTAACCCCTCACTTCTCATTATTATGATTTGATATCTTATTGAGTGCTTTTGTATTCAATGTTTTCGTTGGGGTTTTGGGAGAAACCCTTCCATTGTTGGTCTTGTTTTAGTGGTGCAATATCCACCCTAGCTAGAGAAGGATGATGATCCATCCATGATCTTTATTGGAGCTTCATCTTGGGTTTCTTTTCAGTTTTGGGTTGTAATGATTTTCTTTGAGAGGTTGTGGCACTTGGAGGGTTTGATCTCATCTGTTGAGGAGGCCATGACATGATTCCAATTTATTTTCTTGTATTTTGTTTTTCCATTGAGGTATTGCAACTACCATAACATCCATTCAATTGTTGTATTCAAATCTTCATTCATAATAAAATACCACATATTGTCTCTTCTATTTCTAGTGTATTTGTATTACATGCAATATCTTTGACAAAATCTCTATTAGAAGAATACATGCAGATTATTTGTGAAAATTTGTCAACCATATTAGAGCATCAAGGAAATTTATTGCATAGCAGGACATAATTTCCTAGCCCATTCTATTGGGAATATTACAAAGGTCATTGAGAGGACATTGCGAGAGCATACGTGTGATGCATTAGAAACTATGCAGTCTTTGATTTATTGATAAAGCTCAAATATTGTCTTTAAATGAGGTGGTAAACTCAATGAAACTAATTGCATTGTATCCTACAATATAGAAAAGGAGCAAATTCATATTGAACTCATTTTAAGAAGATGGCTAGCTTGATAGAATATAGATCTAGTAGACAACCAGAGAATGGATCTAATTCTTTCTTCTAAAGTGCATACAACTATTGCCTTGTAAATTCATGAAAGATTGAATCCATTAGGGAGATAAAGTACAACACAAAGTGTAGGTGGTTGTCTTGTTTATCTCAATGATTGAGCATGAACAATCCATCTGAACAATGGCATAATAATGAAATGGAACATACGAGAAAAAACAACATTGGGGTGAAATATCATATTTATACAAAATGCAAACGGGTTGATTTATTAGAGAAATGTAGTACTATTTCCAAATTCATGCAAAATTAATCTATAGATATTCCATTGGAGAATAACGATATAGAACATCCAAGTAGATCTGTTATGACCCACTATGTGGAAGGGATAATGAGAGACTACCCTAGTGGTGGTGATGTCACACGTATTAAAGACAAAAACTAAAATAAGGGGCTTCTCTTCCAAGAGAGTTAGCTATACAAAGATCTATTGAAAAAGTTGGCAAGGGATCGTGCAAGTTCTAACACTATCAATGTCATGATTTTCAATAGCCAACAGATTATACGAGATGTTAGAGTTTGAACCTCCTCCCTTGACAAAGGTGGTTGGTGATTGTAATACTTCATGTGAGAAAGATCCATCTTATGGAAAACAAAGGACATTTCAAAATCAATGTGAGGCTATCACCACTATCTATATTATTACTTCTAGAAATTTTGGAGAATACAATGATACTAGCACTACACACAAGTATTCTTGCAATCTAGGAACTAAAATTGAGGTCGCTTTGATTTAGAAGGATCTCTTCCTTTTCTATTGGAGTGCAGAAAGCGGTGGAAGCTTAGATATTATAAAACCATCGAAAGCAGTGCTAGAGAAGACAATAATGGGAATAAAATTGCTTCCACATGCATGAACAATCTGTTGCTGTAATTCTTCACAATATTAATTATTATGAACTAAGTTGAGTATCTGTGTCTTTCTCCAGATTTGAATCCAAGAAAAAGAAAAGCATTATGTATTCTTCGTAAAAACCAAAAATGGATTTGTTGCAGAGGTCAAAAAATTCTTGTGATGAGGACGAGTCAAAGTTTACGAAAAAGAAGATCAATGAAAATTTTAGCAACTATTCTCCATGGCATAACTAAAGTGAACTCTTCTCACACATGCTATAAAACAAATATCGAATAATCAATAAAAAAGAATAGGAATTGACTGAGGAACATGAACTTGGTCGACAATAACTATTCACAGACTTAGAAAATTAGAGTGGTTGGTTCTATCATTTATAACTTCTTGGACAAACAACTGCACCAAATTATTCATAATCATAGATGCCATGGCCTTGTAGTGGTGCACAACTGATAGTATATTTCAATGAGCAGTCACATTCATATGTGTCTACTTTTGATAATCTCTCTGGTACAGATCATCACATGTTTTCAAAAGACAAACCTTTGGTTCTTCATTTCAATGATCCAGAAAAGGGGATGAATACTTTTATTGTTCGAGTAAAGTCACAACTACTTGAAAGTGAAAGTCTTGTATGGAGGCGTCTTCCACCTCCCAGTTGCATCGACTTGGGAAGGAGAGAGTTTTTCTCCTTTGGATATTGATGAAAAAAAGTGTCCCATAGAGATACATTTGGATGACGTATCCATTAACTGGAATAGGAGTCAAAGAAATACCAGATGGAAACCAAAAATAACGATAGGAAGATTTAGTTTTACAGGGAGTTTCTTGAAAAAGGAATGGAATGTAAATAGGAAAAGCTTATGCTCGCAATATTGTTGATAGCACAAAACATGCTATATAGTGGTTCCATACTCAAAAAATAAAAAACAATGAAGAATAATGTTGTAAATATCCTATGGAAAATTCAGGGTTGTTCAAATGCTACGGAAGATTTCATTCAAAGTGCTCTAAAATAGGGAAAGCACCCTACCAAAATGTTGGTCGTATATTGACCATAAATTTTGACTTGGGTGCTTGATTCACGTGTTATTTATACAGTTGGAAAGGTCTTTTAGAGATATACATCTTCCAATTACATGATTTGAGATATACCCCACTAATGCCATACATGTTTTAGAATCAATAACTACAACTGTGGTTATAGTCATGAAGAGTCCAATACTTCAACCGAAAGCCGAGGAGTTGTGAACTAAAGTCAGGGAGGAATATACAAACTCTCGTTCAATAAATGTTTCATTTCTATGGTTTCAAATGGTTATGTCTAACAATTTATTTTGAGGTTAATATGAGGTCACCGATTCATCACATGTTGATATGGTTCCAGGTACCAATGTCGAGAGGAAATGTTTATAGCCTTAATTCCCACCCTGTAGGCTAGAGAGGAATCCATAAGAAGGTAGAATCTAGAATACACAATTTTCCTAATATTTGATCTCTTTTGGAGCCATTTTGGAGATCCTCACAGGACACATAGTAGGATCCTCGTGGGACACATAGTAGACAACATGCGAGGATGCTCGCAGGTCACTAGTAACACAACACGCACGGATCTCCACAAATCACTAGTAGCACAACAAGCGAGGATCTATAAAACTTCTCGATTCACAGAGTTACGAAGTGATAGGTGAGGGGTGAGTTGTATATTTGTGGCAAGGGCCTAGGAACTCACATCATTCAAGTCTCTAGTGGTCTCTAGAATATCTAGAAGCTCTCCCAAGCCTCCTCCAAAAGATATAGAACAAAGGCAAGTCTTCAGCAAAATGAGGAATAATTGAATGGTATTGTTATGTTGTCCAACTACAGATGTATCCATCATCACAGCTAGAAGTCACTGAACCCTAGATTGAACAAGGAGATGTAAGGAGAGGCAAGGAGCAAGGAGGTTAAAGGATCTTGCATTAACATTTTAGGTAATTTCTTGATGTAACTTATTTTATATTATTAATAGACCATTCGTTTTCCCTCCTCAATGTTTTTATTTTATGAGGGAAAGACTGGGTGGTATCACTGAGAAAGGGTACATTTTGGATCCAAGTTCT